>CAHIKZ030004322.1:375000-482500 GCA_903632075.3 Acanthosepion pharaonis | reverse complement strand
GAGATATATATAGATATATAGATATATATATATAGATATATATAAAGATGTATATATATATATATATATACATATAAGCTTGTAGCGCTAGGGTTAGCTATTAGGTTTATTTAAGCACATAGCGTTATGTGAACTATTACATCTATTTTAAATCTAGGGATAGAGCTGAGCTTAGTCATGATGTATATTTCAAAACTAAGGTTACATCCAGGGTTATCTGGTCAAATCTAGGGTTAACTCTTAGGTATATTTGAAAACTAGTGTTAAATTTAGGGTTAGCTATTAAGTATATTTCAAACCTACGGCTAGAGCTCTGTTTCGCTAATGAGTATTTTTCACACCTAATGTTAAAGCTAAGGTCATCCATTAGGTATAATAGTTGAAAACTAGTTCAACCTAGAGTTAGTTGTTAGGTATATTTCAAACAAAATGTGACCTTGTTTTTTTTTCCAGAAAAATTCTTCGATCAATACAGGCAATGAGTAAACTAGGCCCAATTCTACAGCTAACTCTCTACCGTATATCGAAATATCTCTACTGGATATCTATATCATCACTTCATATTGTTTGTTTTCGGTATAGTGTAATAGTTTGAAATTACCTTAATTCTGAAACGAAATATCTCATGCCGTCTTGACTTTCTTTGTTATTTATTCCCAAGTTAGGCGTTGTACACGAAAGCAGAGTTCCTCGGATATGGAATTCAAGTTTAAGATTTATTACACTCGTTTTCTTTGTTATATTACTTCGAGCAGTTTGCGTAATATTTTTATTGTCTTGATAAATATTAAACTGATGTATAATGTGTTCAAGAGATGTGGCTGAATAAGGTAAGTGTACATGAACTAGTATCGGAAAATGTTAGCCCGTGGTCCATATTTGTGCGTGCTTTCTACTTTGTGTATATGTAGATATAAACTAAGTAAAATAGCAATAGTTTTTTTCCTTCGTTTTCTTCACATCCACTCAAAAATATACAGGATGTGATGGGTAAACTGTCGCCATTTTCTATTTTTAATTTTGCGCATGCACGTTGTTTGTCTTGAATTTTGTCAACTGCAGAGTATAGTAGGGTCAGTTGGGCACCGTATGTGAGCAAAAGAGCACCATGACCTAATTCACTCTGCCAGAAATTTAGAAACGACATGGTATAATATTTGGTATACGTGCCGGAAGTTCCAGTACGAACATTTCAGAGTGTTTGGGTGTCAATCCGACAGTGTAGAGGATTCGCAAAGTGTCAGACGATTTCTGCAACCATATCACCCCTTACCTCTGGCCACGTAACGCCTCAGACTTCAATTCCTTGATTATTATGTATGGGGCGCAGTTGAGAGAGAGCTCAACAAAACTCCTTGTAACACCAAAAGATGAACTGAAAGCAACGATTATGGCAGCATTAAACAAGGAAACTGCCTAGAAAAGTTGCAGGAGATTTTGTAGTCGTCAGGACGTCGTGATTGAAACCAATGGCGATTTTAAAGAATAAATTTATTTTTTGAAGATATTTTCGTATAATTTTGGTAAATCTGTTAAAATGCGATGCCAGTGTTATTTTTATTTTTGCGTAATTTAAACGACAATTTATCCATCGAACCACGTGTGTGTGTATATATATACATATATATATATATATAAAATCTGATTTTGAATTTCTTTTTCTGGGTTAAGAGATATGCAAAATATAAATGGAAAGAGAAAGGACTGTCTTGGCACGAGCACCGAGAAAACGCTGTGTCCATCGCATTTTAAAATAACGATTTTTTGCTTTCATTTTTTAAAAAAAAGTGCATCGATGTTAGTGGTACTTAATTAATACACACGCACAAACTATTATTATTTATAAACCATATATACGCACGCAAACTAACACAGGTCATAGCAGATAAAAATTCGCCACAAAACTTAACACTTTCTTAGAGTGTAGCAATTTTGTCTTTAGCTTTGAATCACAAGAAAAGAAAATGTCGATTTCTTAGATTATTTATTAAATTTTTAAAAATTAAAACGAAATATCACCCCAACCAATATTTTCAACTGAAAACCCGCCCAGACAAACAAGACTGACGGCGGCTCTTCAAATTTGGTAACTTTAATTTTATCAGCGGCAAAAGAACGCATAATCGCTCCTTTGCTCATCTAGAATTGCTGTCACTCCTGCTCCTTGTGAAAAAAAAAGGAGTCATTCATTCCTTGGCATTGGCAAAAGAAAGAACGTATTCCAGGAGGTGGGGGGGGGGGCTCCTTAAAACCCTGATAAGAAGTATCAATAACCAGGTAGCGACATGAAAACTATTTTCCAATTTGATTTTATAATCAGATCAGAATATAAATTAATGCTGTCATAAACAAAATTACTTAAATAGATAAAATAATTTTTCAGAACGTAAAGTTATGACACACATTTACAAAGCATAATTCATTTGGCCCCAATGTAGGTTTTCTTCTATTAACAGAAAATCCCATGTAGAGAAATTTATTATTACAAAATCACCATTAAGAAAATAATTTCAGTCTAGTTCCATGAAATTTCATTCCCTTGCCAATTAAAATTATTTGTATAAAATCTAATTTTTACTTAATTTTGAAAAAAATACAAGGTTTGAGAGTCACTCAAGGCAGAGATTTACAGTTGAAATGGTTATGATGAATGAGGTATGTGATATGAATGAAATAGGTGATAGAAAGTGGTGATTATGAGGATAAAGAGGGTAGATAATAATTGACGCTTGTAGAGAGCGAGTGGAGAGAAGTACACATGCGATACCGTTCCAAAATGTAGCAGTTCTTGAGGAAAAGCTGTGGAACTTCCTTCTTACATTTGGAACCCGGAGAAAATAAGGGTGATTCGAATTTGTGGCCTGACGTAAAGGTCTGATCTGATGGAACTAAAGAAATTAATTCATCTGCACAGTGGAATAAGCACTAAGTGTTATGCAGACAGGTAAGTGAATAACTTTTAAACAAAGCATTGAGTTAACATTTGGGGTAAAATTTCATCTTTATGCATTAGTGATGTTCACTGCATCACCCTCTTAAAACAATGAAATTGGATTTGAAATCATACTTTTACTTGAAAAGTCAGTCTTCAAATATTAAACTCTCCTTTAACCACGATAAGTAAATCGAATCATCACACAAACGACTCAGAAACTTGAAATAAGATGCCAGTTGATTCATGCAATTGACTGGCTGGCATAAATCCAGAGATAATCGAATTGCCATTCTCGCTTTCAGAAAACTACTTCGCCTTTCCCCTCGTCCAAACATTCTCTAAATCAACTTTTACAATCACGTATAAACACACCTGTCAATCACTGTAAAAAAGAGGGGGAAACGACTTTATTTTTCAACTAAAGACAGATATACATCTACACATTGAATGAGTGTACTTGCAATTCCTTTCACATGAAACCTTGCAGTCCTAAACCCTATTTCGATAGTCGTTCTTTATTCTGACAAACTTTACGAGACAGTTTTTCACTCTGCCATAAATGCCACATAGAACAATGAATGCACATCAGAAATTGAAATGATGCTTCTAGATTAGTGCTGAAAGCAAAAAAAAAAAAAGAGCTTAATGATTTAAAGCCGGTTCGTTTAAGCTTGATGTGTTTCGTGACATTCGTTTGACCATGATTATTTTTCTTGGATTTGATTGCATTAAAGACAGCAGACAAACAATAATTCAGTGCTCGGTCCGTTCAGACTTGCTCAGCGAAAATGTATGACTACAAAACGCCTAAGAATGGAAAGCCAACATCAGCCATAAAGTCACGGAAACAATGGACAAACAATTTCAACGTTTTAAATTGGGTTAGAGTTTTAAAGTGATGTGTCAAATTTGATGTCTGCGTGCTTTGAGTATAGTTGATTTTATAAATATACCCTGTATTATCTGTAAGTGAATTATATTTATGTTCAAAATGATTTCGATGCGTGCATTTGTAACCACTATTTGATATTAAAAAGTAATCTGAGGTGAAGGAATCTTAGAAAAGTAAGAGAAAACAGGACTTCTTAAATTGAAGAAAATGGTTGGTGCAATAACAAGGCAAAAATACTATGAAAAACTATAATATAGTATATATAATATATAAAATAGCTATAAAGATCTATTTCGTGAAAGACGAATTAAGTCGGGCTGAAAATTTGTCGAATTCATTTGATATTTCTTACCAAAGTGTGATATAGAGTAACACTTCTTTGAAAACACACCAGCAGATGTTTCAGCAGCACGCCTATTTACTATGACACTCTAGACTTCATGAAAATATTAGGTAATCCTAAAATAGATTGATGACAATTAGAGTTGACCATTTTGGATACAACCGCCATTGTGCAAAAGAAATAAAGATCCATCCCACAAAAAATGGAATATCCTGATTGACAAGAGCTCAAATCTCGTAAAACTATCAAAATCTCGTGAATGGAACAAATGTCATTACTCAGAAATCTGAGTGAAATGGAAGATTTCGTTAAAAAATCATAGCTACAAGCACCGAGAACCAACATGCTTTCGTACAAGGTGGATAAAACAGATCCCATTGTGGTTTGGTTTCTCTGGATACTTACACATAAATCAAGTAAAAGATACAGGTTCGATTCCAGTTGGCGGACATATTTTCTATGAAATTTCTCGGACATTTTGGTCGGTAAATGTAGTTAATACTGTTTAGTATAAACAAAGGATTTATTTAAATATTTGTATCTATAAAAATAGCATATAAACAGAAAGTATATTAAAATAATTGTTGGACTTAATCCATTTCATATATCGTGTATTATTTAATATATTGTAATGTAATTGTCATCTTTGATAATGGCTTATGTAAGCCGAAAGCTTAGATTGGATTAAAAAATATGTATCAATATTGTGATTTTTTTAAGCTTTTAATGATAATGCTATTAAGCTTATCAAACGATATGAAAAGAATTTACATAAAATAAATAGACAAAACTTGTCTATATTATTTAATGAAACATGCATCAATATATATATATATATATATATATATATATATATATATATATATATATCCTCACAAGGCTGTAGTATACTCGATAGCATTTCCAACAATATAGACAAGGCTATCTCTTTTCTTCCGTTTGCACATATATTCATGTTCGGTGACTTTAACGCCCACCATACCAAGTGGCTTAAAAATTGACCTTGCTGGCATACAAACCCTTAACTTTTCAACCTTCTACCAACAGAACATATTTCTATTATCAACGAGTAGACTGGGATTCGTTCCGTGATTTCCTTCGCGATGTCCCTGGAATGTCATCTCCCCGTTCAAAAATGCGCTTCCGAGGTCTCCTCCTGGGTAAAAACTAGAATCGAGGCTTAACGCAGTAAAACGAACAATTGAAAAATGTTTTGAATATACAGAAATACATATATACATTTACAGACAATTTAACCCACTGAAAATGATCTCAGATGAGATTGAAAATACTTGGGAAAATAAAAATTATTTGAAAGAAAATTTGACTATTTTTCTTAATCAATTTTCTAAGGCTACCAAGAAAGTAATCCGTGAACTTGAAAGGATCACAACCAAAATAAATCGACATGATATGCCTAAATTATTTAAGCAAACCTGTTTGAAGGAAAATATGCTGCCTAAATATATATATATATATATGTATGTGTGTGTGTGTGTGTTATATATGTGTGTGTTTGTGTGTGTATGTATATATATATCCGTCTACCCAAAAAACAGATATTTCCAAAAATTATACAAAATTCTTAATCTTGTCCTCCAACACCCCTTCAACTAAATTCTCAATAATAATTAGCCATTCCTTAACACTAAGATCGTTACTACCGCCTCCAAGACAATCGTGGATATAATCAGGAAGAAAAATAAACACCATTTCAAATGCCGGAATTTATCAGATAGTGTCTATAGTGCAAATCATTTACAGGGGGGGGGCATGATGTCATCTAAAAACCCGTATCTGCCAACACAAGTGAGACTTGCATTTAGACAGACTTACTTTCTCTCTCGTCTTACATCGAAACGACGTGAGACATAACTTTGATTTCACTAATTAAAAAAGAACATAACCTTTAAGGAGAATATATTATGTAAACATATTTAGAGCCACTATAAACACTCACTTAAAACGTTACATCACTGTCTTTCTACAGATCTATCATTCTGACTTATCTCTATCTAATACATAAAGAAAATATACAATAATGTTTTTCAAAAGTACACATGCTAAATGCTTTAATGATAAATCCAACCAAAACATGATTATTACAAATATCTTGCTGCTTTTCAATGTCCGACACAGAAATGACGACCACAGAGATTCCCCACACACACTTACACATACGAGAGAATATAAAACTCCAACCAAATACAAAATTATTTCAACATTTCGCTACATTTTCACCTATAGACATTCTTCACATACACTTATACACTTACATGTATTAACGTTACACCTAGACAAACAAGCGTTTCTTTACATACACACTCATACACATATTTATATATTACTTCCACATATTTATATACTAGCAGTAGAGCCCGGCGTTGCCCGGGGATGTAACAGTAAGAGATAGATCAAGTATCGGCCATCATAAAAACTGAAAAATAAAATTGACAAAGATTATTGTTTAAGGTTGACGGACATGCATGTCTTTTTTTGTTTTGTTTTTTTTTGTTTTTTTTTACGAATTGGTCAAACTCAAACAAAAACATTGTTTTCAATCGTTATGAGTCTACCGATTGAATAGAATTTTATTATAAACGATTGTCTTGTAAATGAAATTTTTAAAGCATTCTGAATGTAAAAATAAAGAAAAAAGTGTGCAAGACAATAAGAAACACTACCTGCCAAAAAGAAAAAAGGAAGTTTTGTTGAAATCGGTTGAAAAATGTAGGAAATCCGATCCCATATATAAACGAACACAGACACACACACACACACACACACACACACACACACAACCGATATGAGTTGTCCCCCTTTCATTCTGGCGGCAGAATCCTGTTTTATCGTGTTTTCAAATTGATTTCGTGCAAAAACAATTGTGTTTTTCCAATCTTTGGCGATGTCAGAATCACTGCAAGGTAATTTTACGTAGTCCTGTGAAGTTTTGTTGAAATCGGTTGAAAAATGTAGGAAATCCGATCCAATATATAAACGTACACACGCACACACACACAATTTGCGTTTTATAATAAGTAAGATTATCTGTTGTGTTAATACACGTGACACGTATTTGGCCAATAAGAACTAACCAAAAGACATAACAGACTAGTACTCTGTGTCGCTTTGCTTTTTTCATTTCTATCTCAATCTCTGACGAAGCTTTAATAAAAGTGAAGCATGTTAGATTAAGATACATTATCTACTTTTTATTTTATCATCTTGTCGGATTCGGATTACTATCCATATCTGATCTAAATCTCATCTTCAACCCATATATACCCAATAGTGCAGACTTCCAAGATGTTTCCTTTGATCACTATAATCACTACCCATTCAAGTCTAGAGTTTCCTTTCCATCCTATCCATATAAACACACCTTAACGTAACCCTCTGCCTCGCGTGGCCACCGGGTCTTGTACAGGTTGAACGCGATCTTCAGGCCTGACGATTGCGTTCAAGCATGAAACAGTCTGTTGAAATTTTGTATTAGCCTGGTTCTTTATTCTTTTACACATACACACAAGCACACGCACTCTCTCTCTCTCTCACACACACACACACACACACACAAAACACACACACAAACACACACACACACACACACACACACACATATATATATATATATATATATATATATATATATATGATGAAATAAATTTTTAAGGTGAGGTATATTTATGGCGGCATGAAACAGCCTGTCGCCTCTGAGTGTTGACTTCAATGTTCACTTATATATATATATATATATATATATATATATATATATATATATATATATATATATATATATATATATATGAGGATCTAAATATTATGGCCGGATGAACTTCCCAATTTTGAACAAAGAACGGGTTTCTTATAGTTTTCTTGGTTAGGCCGAGAACTTTTTAGTTTCTGTCTTTTAAAATGCCTGCGCTTGCGCACGCGCGCGAGTGTGTTCTATTGTGGTAACCTTGTATATTTAGAAATATATCTACTTATACCTGTATTTATTCTTGGGTCTCGACAGACGCATTTCATTTTTTCAGATTCTGTTTTTGTTTGATTCGACAAGAAATCATTAAAATAACTTCTTTCAATTCAACTGAACTATATCACCTGACACTTGTCGATTTATATTTTTGTGTATTCTTTGCTTTTAGATTCAAAATGAATAGCGTACAATCATACTTTTGTGCTGATCGATACATTATATCTAATCTTTGATGTGTATAAATGATTATTTATAGGCACAGAAGCATGGAATTTCATATTTTTGTTCACTTTAAGAGTGCTTGAAATAATTCTGTTCCAGTAGGTGCATTTTACAAGTCGTACCTCATTAATATCGCAAGATAATGATTCAGCCAGCCTGATCAAGTGATCTGAAAGACCAGATTTCAGTCTATCGCTTAAATTTTTCAATATTCTCCTTAAATGTTTCGAGACGAACAAAAAAAAATGAAATTTCACTTTGCGTTCTCGAATTAATCAAGCAATGTTAAAATTTTACAGTGTCATTTAAGGATTAAGTAAATGGGATTTAAATTATTCATACAATCTTTTTCATTCAAAATATTTTACAATATATTGTTAGTTTTACCAGTTAGTAGTTTTGTCATTCTACTTTAAAATGGTGTTTCTTTGTGTTAGTTGATTCTTTCTTTGCAGAACTAATTATATATATATATATATATATATCAATTATAAATGAGTATATGCAATACGCTCGAAATTATTCTTATATTTTATATTGCGAAAGTAACTACAAAGATGTTACTGAAAATGAATTACTTCTTTTGGTAGACAAACGATTCAATAAAGCATGAGAGTGATTATTAAATATTTATAATAATGTTCGAAATTCATTCTTACATATTTATTCTGGCTTATCAGCAGCTAGACATATATGTGTGTATAAGCTTACGATTGTGCTTTGGAGTGTCAATATATCCAAACATTGCCATTGTTGAAAGCCAAAGATAATTCTAGACAATGAAAATAAGTAGACGAGTGAATCCCTCCTCAGAAAGTAACACAACAGATATAAACATGTGTGATTTGGGCTTTCAAGTCATTGTTACAAAAGCTATACTTTTTATGAACAGTAGTCATCTTTTCTAAGTGACTTTTACGAAAAGATAGCACTGTTTTGTTGATGAAATCATTGAATTGCCATCAACATAATTCTTAATTAAAACAAACTATAGCTAAAAAGAAAGGAGACATAACACAAATTAACCACCCATTAAGTAACATAATTTTCAATGATCAGCTGAATAATCCAACTCTAATAAAAATTCAAACAACATGTGTGTGTATCACAAGTACAAATCTGCATCCGCGAGATGAAACGTGATTCACGTTTAGCGTTTCAGTATTTTATTTTACTTTAACTGTATAGTCTTAGAAATTTCAATTCAGATATTTTTACTTTTTCCACATTTAAGTTTTTCACATTGATTTGGTACGAATACTGGATAATCATGGGGGGGGGGCTCATAGACCTTGAGAGTTCCAATGTATCTACGTCTCAAATTATACACACCTTTTATTAAAATGATGTTTTCAAGCTCAAAACAGTGTTCACGAAAGTTTGGTAGCATGCAAATTTATTGAGTCTACTGTTTATGTATTCTTGTCTTTAAATCTCAGGATTTCTCATCTATTAGTTTTTTTTATATGTGATGGCCGGGGGATATCGTTTACTTTTCTATTTGGTAAACTCCAGCTTCTGATATAAATTAATTTTCTATATTACATTAAGCTTTCAATTGTTTTTAAGTGTTTGCGATAATTTTATAGTGAGATTATTTTAATTTCTTTCAAGTTGGTTAGTTGTGACACTTGCAGATAATATAATGCAATTAGTTTTTGTTTATTTTATACTTACTTTTTTGCTTTGTATTGTTTTGTAAATTTTGTATGCATTCATTTTGTATGCATTCATTTTGTTGATGTATAGAAAATGGGATAGTGGAAGATTTATTATATATATATATATATATATATATATATATATATATATATATATATATATATATACCACACATCTGACCAACTTCATTCAAAATCACCTTTGACTGTTTTCTGGCAGTTATCACAGTATATTTGAAAAGATTGATCATTATTTTATATCGATTCTAACATTAAAGTTGGAAGACAGCAATATTTTAGGTTCACTATAAATTTTTAAGAAAGGTAAAATTACAATCCAGACGCAAAAAAGTGATCGGTACAATTTAAGGAAAACGTAATGTTAATCGAATATGTCGAAAGGAGTCTGCCAATACTGTAGATATTTTGCTGAACGATGCTCTGTGATTGAGTATCATCTGAGGCTGATAGCAATTCGGATATTACTTGAGAATAATTAGCGTTATATAATGTTGGTGATAGGAAGCATAATCAAAATATTCACATCAAATATTGGAAATCTTTTGCATCAGCTTATTTATGTTAGACATTTTAATGCATGTTCGATTTTTAAAGAAATTATGCTTTGTGATAGAAACTTGATACAATTGAAAGGAAGCACCAAAAGCAAAAGCCTTCATTCAAAGTCTATGGGTTTTCTACTATGAGCTTCTTCCAAAAAACTAGGCGATTGATTCGAACAAGTAGTGATCCCAATTAAATGCAGCAACGAGTGAAAGGAGAGCTGAATTATTTAACAGATTTCGTGTAATATTCCACCAACATAAAAAGCTAACTCACGTGTTATTTTGATGAAGAGAAAAAGGAGTTACAGATTGGGAAGTGTTCACTCATCTGCCATGGTCAATGAATATTGCACCTTAGGATTAACATTTATTTACAGAAACATTAATTAAGGAAAACATGTCCTTTTGAAAGAATTCAAAAATTCAAGATAAATATAAGAATATATGAAAGACAGTTAATAAAGAAAAAAAAATATTGAAAATGAAAACAAAAATGTATTTCATCAGTTTTGATTAAGTCGAAATTTTAGTTACCAAAAACGTAGAATTCTACGCACTATAAGAAAACATTTTTGGTAATTGGTTAACTACTTTGTGAAAAGAGGTTCTTGCCACCTACTGTAATTACTTGGATGCCAGTTCGCAACTGTTAAACAAAAAATGATGATAAACTAAACAAAATAATTCACAATAGAAAGCTAAAGCCTTTAAAATTACACTACATTTCGTTAAACCATTTCATGTTTCTTGTCTGTACAATTTTAATTGGTTCCTTACTTTGTTCTTACAAAACCAAAACTGATCAATTCGCTTTTTACTTCCTACATTTTTGTCAAATTCCAGCATGTTTTTCACATAATTGTTTTTAGGGCATTTAATTCCGTGAGAATTTAATTGGTTTTATGGCATTTAATTCCGTGAGAATTTAATTGTTTTTAGGGCATTTAATTCCGTGAGAATTTAATTGGTTTTAGGGCATTTAATTCCGTGAGAATTTAATTGGTTTTAGGGCATTTAATTCCGTGAGAATTTAATTGGTTTTAGGTCATTTAATTCCGTGAGAATTTAATTGGTTTTAGGGCATTTAATTCCGTGAGAATTTAATTGGTTTTAGGGCATTTAATTCCGTGAGAATTAAGCGAATACATTTCTGACAGTTACTCCTTCTCAATAAGTATGAGAGAAATTCAGATCAACCCACTTAATTTTTTTTTTTATTTAAATGTGCAAATCTTAGGCTTATTGTTTCCCCACAAAAGTTTATAAGTTCAGACTATAGAAAAGTAACTGAAGGAGAGATTTTTAGATGTAATGCAGGTTCTACTTCAATTTATGTTATGTGGAAATTCATGAAGAAACTGAAAGAATGAAACACTTCTTTCATTTTAGATGCAGTTGTATGCTACAAGATTTTATTTATTTATTGTTGGCTTGTTATCATCTTCAAAGAGGAAAATGATTTTCTCATTTGAAAGCTGAAGGAATGTTTTTGTTTTTAGGTGGAGTTAGATAGTACAAGATCTATTTGTTTTAGGCATTTAGCTCATACTAAATGAAGTAAGGTTTTACCATCCTCCAGGATAAGAATGATTCTTTTATTTAATAAAGACTATGAAGAAGCAGAAATAAAATTTATTCTGGTTAGATGTAATTATAAAGTGGAAAATCTAATGTATTTATTTTAGGCTTTGGGGGAAAGAAAGTTAGTATTTATCATCTTCCAAGAAGCGGAATCTTCTTTCATTGTATGATGAATTTCAAAGCTTCAGCTCATCAAGAAGTTAAAAGGAATAAAAGAAATGTTTCTTTTTAAATGGTATTATCTAGTGAAAGATCAAATCTATTTAAACTTTTTAGCATCTGGTTCGCGCTCCGACCCGGTTATTTGAACAGGAGTGGAAGTTTATCCCTTGTTTTCTGTTTAGGATTTGGTTTCTGTTTCCTTCTAAGGCCTGCTTCCACACTATACTTCTAACGTCTCTAACTTAGCTCTGAAATATTATTCACTAATTAAATCTTGAATATTTCAAGTCTAGAATTAGTTTTATCTTTCCTGCATAGCGCCAAGAACTTCATTTTTTGTTCTTTCTTACGGTAATGCATCACTACACAATAACTCTCTACTTTGAGTGGCTCTTAGTAAAAAAAAAAAAGACTGCTATTAAAGAAAATAAAGATTTGTCATAGACCAAAAATGGAACATTTTCTGATTTCATGATAAATTTTAAAGCCTCAGAACATAAAGAAAAAACTTGTTGGCCCCTATTAAAGGAAATAATCAATTGTTTCTATCTATATTTCTGAGATGAGGTATTATGTACATTATTTACATTATTCGGACTATTGTCCTCATCTTCTTTACCATATTTATTACAACGTTTCGGCCGTAGTTTCTGGTAGGATTTTTCAATTTGTCTCCATATTAATTTCCCTCTGAAAGTTCTCCATTGCCTTACTGGGTATTGAACAGTGGATAAAGGCATTGGTTAGATCCAGTGACAGGACCCAAAGAGTGTGAGTTCAATACCCAGTTAAGGCAGTGGAGGACTTTCAGAGGGAAATTAACAGGAGATAACTGATAACTGACATCCATTAAACATGGCACGTGGAATTAGAACAGTCTACTCCAGTGAGCGAAATAAAGTGTTTAGTTCGACATTCCAGCCACCTGAAGAAGGCCGGAGTGTACAACGGCCGAAACGTTGTAATAAATATGGCGACAAAGATGTGGACAATAGTCCGAATAATGTAAATAATGTAATCAATTTTTGTCTTCTAGTAAAAGAATTACTTGCATATATAATTATAATTTCATTGTTTCAAGATCATCAAAAAGAAACTGAAAGAAAAAAGTTGCGATATTGTATACAAAATTATGTTAGTGAATTTATTAAGAAAATACTTCATAGATATTAGTTACACATTTCGACGTAGTGCAGTGGTTAGTAAGTTTGTTCCACGACTGAATAGTGGGTTCGATCATCATTAGGTGCTCCATACTTGCTGACTTTCGCCATATCTAACCTACTCTGAGTAAATCATAACATTACTTATGTTTGAAGTTTAATTCTGTACGCATCGTTGGTTCCAAAAATATGACGACATAAACTTGAACTCTAAGAACCTGATCACTTTAAAAAAATCCCTTTGGTTGACGGCTCACAACCATTGCGTATCTTCATTTCGTTTTTCAAATCCTAGCCTCTCGATCTTTCTGAAAGAGGGGTGATAATGTTGATATTAGGTGCATAACGCATAACATTTCATTAGAACAGCTTCGATTTATGGCTACATGTTTGTCCTCAAATATTTTCCGTTATCATAATGGTTATATATGCGCGTGTTCAACGGGATTTCAATCAAAAGAAAAAATTCTTCTACTTTTCTTTTTACATTGAATTTTTTAAACCAGAAATTTTTCAAAATATTTTCTTTTTCATGGTTTCTACTTTTACTTGTTGCTTTCTCTTTTGAATCTAACGTCAAGAACATTCATATGCTTCCCTCCTTACCCTCTTTTTATTTAAACTGAGCAAAACCAGATGTGTGTGATCAAACATCATCTTTTATTTTGCGTTTATTCTCTTCATTTCATTTTTTTATTTCCTTGTGATCTTTTTTTTTCATTCTATCGCAATTCTTTGGTAATTTTTCTCTTTAGTTTTCTACTAATTTTTGCAACATTCATTTTAATTCTTTGTTTATTTTCATCAATCACATTTCATATTTCTCGACTCTTATCATTCCTTTCCGTTAAGCATCTTCTCATCGATTGTTCATATTTGTTGAATCAATTTACGTCTTGAGTCTATCTTTCTTTTGCACAGATTTCTTTCAAATTCAGTTTAGCCAAATTGTTACAACTTTATTTGTTTTCTTGATGAATTTTAAACATTTAAATTTATTTCCCATTTTTCTTAATCCTATTTTTCAAATATAAAATTGGAAAAACATTTGTCTACATCAATAAATAAATAAACGCCTTCTCCATCCACTTTGCTTTCAGTTTAAATATTTTTCATCTTTTTTCTATTTCCTTCACTCTTAAAAACTATGCTGTTTGAGATTCTGGTTTTTAACAAAATCATAAATCGAATGAGCTTTTAATTTGAAAATCGCTTTCGTTTAATTTTTTATTCTATTTGTTCGTACAATTTTCTGTCGTTTTTTTTTTTTTACTCGCATCAACAATCCTGTTCTTTACCAAATTTCCTCACTTTTGCTTTCCCCATTTTTAATTTTATATTCCTTCTCTCTCATTTCCAGGATTTTCTAATTTTCTAATTCTCTCTCTCTCTCTCTCTCTCTCTGATGTATTTCTTCATAGAAATATGCTTTTTTACTTGTTTTATTTTTCATCATCCAATAACTCCCTTTACTCCAACCAGTTTGTTTCTTCTGTCATTTGTATTTAAGTGTCATTCCTTTTACAACATTCCATCCTCAAGATTACACTGTATCGTCATTTTTTTCAACATTTCTCGCATTCTAACTTCAACACATCACTCAAATTTTCCTATGAAGATGTGTGTTATGTTGCTACAAAACTCAGATGACTGGCTTTAATTCTTAAGTGTTTCAATACGGTTCTTTAAGCGAATCCACCCAAAGACACATTCAGAGCATAAAATGAAAAGTGAGATGATACAGAAGATCTAGAAAAATGCATTATTAAATGCGTTTCAAATAAGAAAAATAAAGCAATAACAACAATAATAAGATCACAGAATTTTCTTTAAAACTTCAAACATAAAAGAAAGCAAGAAAACAAGTTATGAAAAATGGCGGGATGGCAGGCCATTTTTGATGTCAATAAATTGATTCTTTGGTAAACAAGGCGATGACGTTCACGCATTTGTTCTTTTGCATTTGAAGTTCTTCCTTGTTATTAAGAGCAAAAAAACCTCATGAATAGAAGTTACTTCTCTCTGTTGACACGTTTGTTGTTCACTAGAATTCCTTTGAATAAGACCCAAACTGAACTTCAGAGAACAGTGGGCAAAATGTTGCAAAACATTTTATTCCAAAATATGGATTGTTTTTTTATAAATTAGATTATGGCTAAATCCTTTAAGAAAGAAATTATAGATTTGTCATTATAATTAATAAGTGGATTTTGTTTAGTTTGTTGGACAAAGTCTCCCGGTTATCTACTTACTTTTGTTAAATGTCCTTCTTGTAATTTTTGTTTGTGAATTGTAATTTTATTATTTTTAAAATATAATTTTAGACTCTGTTATTTTCTTGTCACCTGTATGTTTGCAGAATATCATTTTGAATTCTGTTCTATTGCCATCGGAGCTTGACTTTGTTGTTCTCTTAATATAAGCTACTATTTAATTTACACTATGTTTCAACCTCCTTCACATTGCATATTTTCAAATATAGTTTCCTATTTTTAATTTATTTTCAAATATAGTTTCCTATTTTTAATTTTTAGTTAATTCCACATGATTTCTCTTTTTTCTCTGTTTCCTATTTACATTTCTTACATCTTCATGGGATATTATACTTGATTCTTACCTTCTCTCTTTAGAGATCTGGCCTTTTGAAATAGTTGCGCAATATAGTTTTGATACTGAAAATGTTAAGTCACAAATTCATGGTGTCTCCTATTTGGAGTCTGTTCTTATATTAAGTAGAAATGTTTAAATTTTAGATAGTTTCCGCGCTTATGCGATTGATAGGGGATCCTGATGCTATATTTAAGTGTGGAGAATTATTTCTTAAGCAAGTGCTCTTTCTGTAGATCTGTTTATGATAATCTGGTTGTATAAATGACATTGTAACGATTTGACTCAGTATTAATGGTAGTGAATAAATATTTTATTTGATGATGAGTGATGTAATTTACTGATTTATAGTGAAAAAGGTTTTAAAATTTGTCCTTGAGGAAGAGGAAGTTTGACAACTGTATTCACACCTAAGCATTTTCAAGAGCTTCTATCTATCTATCTATCTATCTATCTATCTATCTCTATCTATCTATCTATCTACCTACCTACCTACCTATCTATCTATCTATCTATCTATCTAGATAGATAGATAGATAGATATGTGTGCAAATGACTGTGATTGTAAATGCTTATAATAAAATATTTAATCGAAATTCAATATTCTTTCTTAAAAAATTGTTAAAGATTCCAAATGATTAACTAATACCTGAACTTCTTTTTCGATAATTTTGTGGGGTTTTATATTTTTACTGTTTTCCATTGATGTGTTGCCATAGTCACGTACTTTTGATATGATCAACAAATACTGAGAATGTGACTAGAAGTAGTAAAAGCGGGTTAAAAAAAAACTAGAGAGTGACCACTACCTCCTGTAAGGGCAATACTTGAAGGCACAAGTCCATTATAATCGCATATATCATAACGTCACGCCCTGCATACGTTTGCTAGTTTACTCGACTTTCTCACACTTTCCTCCGACCATAGGTCAAATAAACGCTCGCTATAAGTGTTTGACGAGGCAATCTATCACAGGCGTCCTTTCAAATCGGTTATGAGCCATTTTTACTCCAGCTGGACATAGGCCGCTGAAAACTTCCACCCGAAAGTAGATGGCACGAAAGCAAAAGATAACAGACGTGGCGAGTAATATCATCAAACAAAGAGCCCTAATCCTATTTGTAAGGAAAGCTGTTACTAGTGAATAATGAAAGAAATCGCACTGTCTTTTTGAGAAGAAAGACGGGCAGTAATAAATTATAGTTGTTGACATCAACAGATAAGATGAAATTTGCATGAGATATGGCTATGGTAAAGGTTACATGGGTATCATCCCACGCTGGATGTACGCAAAGATTAGCGATAATTTTGTCGGCTATGTCAAAATTTTATTCTTTTCAGAATTTCAAGATCTATTGAAATAGAATATATACGCTCAAACCTATATTTGCAGTTATGAGATAGAGAGAGTCAATAAAAGTTATTTCCCCTCAAGCTATTTAATAAATTTTATTTAGCAAATTTCGAGAGATATTTTATTCGAAATATAATCATTTCATTCTAAACTTATTTTAAATGACTATTTTAGATATTTTGCTGTTGGCACAAGTCTGAAAAAGGGTTCTTCACTCTTCTTTTATAAAAATAAATAAATAACTCTTCCGTATTTTTCTCTATGATATATAACAGTTGTCAACATTATTACAAACAAAAAGCGAATTCAGATAAAATAATCCGTTCATGGAAATAACCTTTTGCTTTTATATAAAAGTTTTCATTCATTTTTTTCTTAGTTAACAGATAAAAAATGACAGGAAATTGTATGATAAAGAGATAAAATTAATTATTGTTTGTCCAATTGATTTAATAACGAATCATATGACCAAAAAGAATCTCATTTCTGAATGAGTTCCTAATATTTTTATTTCACTCTTTTGACAGCTACACATTCCAGAGCTGATTGGTAACTTCAAACTTATATACTGAAGTGCCAAAATTTAGATATACCAGTACACTTAAAGTTTTCGCCTTTCCCCACTTGTACAAATGAACCCAGCCAGCTATAGCTATAGTGACAGTGTAACTGTGGTAATCACAGAAGTATTCAATACTGTTTGACTGCCGAATGATTGTTGGAGTCAGAAAGACAGGGCAACTGATATAGGTTTTTCTCCGTACAACAGTAGTAAGAGAATTCCGTATATCGGTGGTACGGAAAAAAAACGCAGTTATCTGAAGGTGATGCAAGGACCGGATCTTACCGGTAACTGGTAATGATAGGAACAACACAAAGAGGGTCATTGTATCAAGCTACATCCTGGTCCGTTCAACCATTCTGTCAACATAATTTGAGGCGTGTATTCTATTACATATGGTTTTGCATTCGTCGACCAACAAAGATATGGAAATAGTAAAGTCATCAATATCAGCAAAGAAATAACATCATGGACTGAATATTGGATCCAATATTGACACTCACTGAATCAAAATTTCTCCCCAATTTCAGAAATACAAATGCATCGAGCAATTTTATTTTAATGACACTATCAGACTGAGTAAATCAGAAATATTTTATTCCACATATTAATTACATATTAATTACGGACCTGCAAAACCTGGCCGGCAAACTTGTTGAAAGTGACATATGAAATAGAACTCAACATGGAAAAATCCAATGTTGAATAGCACAAGCAACACGAGTGTCACCGTCACGATGGACGGCGAACCATTGGAGGAAGTGTCTAGCTTGCAATACTTGGGGGGAAACCCTGTTAAAAGATGGAAGCTGTAATGTAGAAATCCGCTCACGAATTGCCACGGCCATAGCAGCCATGACCAAACTTGAAAGGATATGAAAGAGCAACACCAACTTCTAGACCAAGTTCAAACTCTACAAATCGTATCTATCCTTCGTTACAGGTGTGAAACTTGGACACTCCTGGTTGAGGCCGGAAAAAGGATCCAGGTGTTCGAGGACAAATGCGTGGAAAGCTCCCCCTGCATCTCCTACGGGGAGCAAAAAAGCAATGACTATACACGGAATAAGGTCAAAAGTCTCGGAGCCCGACATGAATCTCGCCTCGCTACTATTAAATGTCATGGTTTAGCCACGTCACACAGCATAACAGCCTCTTCAAGCGGGGACGGCAACGTAAAAGCTATTCAGGCAACATGAAAAAATGAACGGACATGACAATGCTAAAACTTCTGAGAGCCACCGCCAGCAGATCATCCTGGAGGAGGTTACCTGTTTCTTATGCCCTTAGGTCCCCCACCGACGATTGAAGCAGTCAAGGGGATGATGATGATGATGATGATGATGATGATGATGATGATGATGATGATTTACGGAGAATTATACTTTCCATATTTCCAGTGATAAGAAGGATATAGAATATTGTTTCAAATTTATAAAACATAGATTTATTGTTTTACATCTTATTGATTATTTCTTATAAACTAAACAGTCATTAATTATATTTAATGGATTCTCCAAATTTTCGACAAAGTGATTCCTGGGTGTAAATTCGCGTGCGTTTAAATTATCCGCTCTTACTTAGAACATTATGATTTAGTTGTGATAAATTTCTCTTCTTTGATTTTATATTGTTTGGTTCACATTTAACAATGAAGTTAGATATAATAAAACAAAAGAGAAATGATACGAATTGCTTCAAAATGTCTGATTTTTTTTCTAAATGATTTTTATCTAAATCTGTTTTCATTTTTTAAAGTTACTAAAACATGAAAATATTATTTTCTTAAATCTTTTGCATAAATTCTGAAAGATAACCATGTTTTTGTTTAATTTACATATCTGCATGAACAGGAATTGATTCTAAAATGAACTGATTGATCATTTGTAGAGGTCTCGGGACATGTGTGTAATCTAGAACTTTTCAGCATAGTCACACACACATTCAATCACGAAAAGATTATTTTATATATATAGTTTCATACGTGGGCGAGGAATAGTCACCATTAATTAATTAAACCTGAATAAAACAGATAATATTTTCCCAAACCATTTGAATTTACATCTTTCAGAGTCTGTTTATATTTCTGAAATGAGGTACATTATTTACATTATTCGGACTATTGTCCTCATCTTTGTCATCATATTTATCACATCTTTCAGTTAATTTTTTTAGGCAAGTTAAGTCAGAATTTTCTCAAGAGTGTTGAGGTGAGGGAAACTAATGCTAATAGTTAAATTACTCGCCATAGAATAAAATATATTTAAAAATCCCAACTCCATGACGATAACAAAAAATAAATAAACATATAATGATACCTTTCAAGAGCTAAAAAGGATGATTTGTGTAGCTTCTGTGACGGCATCATTCAAGTGGCCACTAAGTACTAGTCTAGCGTCCAACCGGTTGAATGAGTCACACGATTGACGCGTGCCGTCCACAAGTCCCAAGCAGATGACAATCCCCCTGCGCTCAGTTAGATTTATCTACACATTATTACAATTACTAGTAGTATACCTACCCAATCGCAATAATAATAAATAAAAATAAATCTCCGTATATATATGTGTGTGTGTGTGGCCGCACTAATAATGATATATATAATAATTATTATATGATAATAACACCATAATGTTGTATTTTAGAACAAGGACCTTGCTATCATATAGCAAGTGTCGCTGTAAGAAACATACTCAATAAGGAAAATAGCAACTATCTCAGTAAAAATGAATTAAAAATACAAAAGAAATGGTGCAACTGTCAGTTTCACGCTGGGTAATCTGGGCATGAATAGTTAACGTGTTTATATCTGTGTACGTATGTATGTATGTACGTATATGATGAATTATATATATATTTACAATTAAACGTGCTGAATAGCGGAGGGTGTGTGTAGATATAAAAATTAACACTGGAGGTAACAATGAATGGTCGCTGGAGTGTTAACACCAGTGTTCACTTCTATATAGTCTGTATATATTAAACGCGTCAGTCCTGATAGAATTCAAAAGTCTCTCCGTGTCCTTGTTGGAGAAGAATTATCTTCCAACCTCTCTCTCACAGGCAGGATTTGGCGAATCTCTCACTGTTCTATCACTACTACCATGGAAGGTGCTCGGACGAACTACATTTCCTTGGTTCCACCATGTCTAGCCTTCACGGCTAGGACTCGCAATTGCACTTAGCAGCAAAACAGCCACATTCCCTCCGTATTCCATTGGCAAGAAGTTCCACTTAGTTTCTTCTCGCAGACCACTGCCCTATGGAACAGGCTTCCAAGATGTTTTCACGATCACTACAATCTTAACCTGTTCAAGTCTAGAGTTAACCGTTATCTTCCCCTCCTATCCATATAAACTACCCCTTAACGTAACCCTCTATCTCGAGTGGCCCCGGGCCTTGTACAGGGTAAAACTTACTGTAAAATATACATGTATGTAAAATATAAATACATGTAAAATATAAATACATGTAAAATATAACTTTTGTCCAGTAGCTTATTTCCTTTGTTCCATTTAATCTTTATTTAAAAAAAAAAACTATTATGTAAATTTTTGTAACTTTGTATAATATTTATGAGTTACACATTAATCTTTATTCGGTAAAAATTTCATTGCTAATCATGCATTACTTTTTAAGTAATACACATATTTATGTCATTGTTGTTTCCGTTCCTTATATTATGGCCGCTACTGTATATGAATGTATATGAAGAAATATAGTTTTAAGGTATACTGTATTTACGAGTAAAAGTACCGAAGCGTTGAACGCAATCGTCAGGCCTGACGATTGCGTGAAGCATGAAACAGTCTGTTGCCATTTTGTATTGACCTCATTCTCTATTCCTTGATATAGATATATATGTGTGTGTGTGTGTGTGCAAGTTCTTAGCGCCAGTACTTAATGTCTATTCAGCTTGTGCAGTCAGTAACTGGAGTAAATCTTTGTGTAGCTCGATGGGTAGTAAGATATTATGATTGACTATTACAATTATGCAGTGATTTCAGTTCTCACTGGATGCTCCCTGCATTTAAGTCTTGTGCTAAAATTAATCTAAGCTTAGTAAATTCAGATTTTTTATGCTGTATATACACTTTAGGATAGATTAAATTACGGAAAGGAACCTCTATCACAGTTTAAAAATTTTTCTTTCTCTTATCATTCATTACAGAAAAAGTCAATTTTAAAGAATGTTGTCACTGGTTGGATGTGCGAAATGTGTAACGAATATTTGCGAAACAAGTGAAATCAGCGAGCTGAGTTCAAATTCCGGCTTAATCTGTTGCATTTACCTTTGCATTTACACCTTTGGGAAAGAGCATGAATCCCAAACCAAACTATGAATTACTCAGCACAGTAGACTGCGCTCTCTAACCTTGGATTACAACCTTACTAAGGGAAGGAAAATCTGATTTAGAAGCTGCGGTTTAGGCAATTGGAAAGCACTCCTTTATCTTTCCTAAGAATGCATAGCATTTACAGATAATAAAAAAAAAGTTCATGGAGAGTCATGATTGCCTATATCCTGAGTGAATATATCCCATTTATTATTAGAAAAAATGAATCATGATAATTAAAAACGAAGAAAATCCTAATTGGCTCATAGCTGTTGTAGCAGTAATCAAGTGAACCTAAAACGAACTTTCTTCGAAAAATTTGATTCAAAGAAATGATTTGTTAGAAAATGCTGGAACCTGAACCAGGTACAGCTACGAAAAGCTACAGTGAGCAATTTTCCCATTTGGATGAAGTATTGGATCAGAAAGACTTGTCGTCATAGTAAACGATTAGTGATTTTATGGAATTGTATCCCCCATGTGAAGACAGAAGAAATGATCATGGGGCAAGGATGGAAATCTCCTCAACATAAGACGTATTCTGTTGGATTATTTCACTCTACACAACACTCCTTTATTTTGCAATACTGCAAGCAAAATAACGAAAGATTCATTGAATCACGACTAAAATTCTCAATTTATGGTAGAATATACAATTTTTCAGAAACGTGGTGTAATATCTTAGTATTTAAGTAAAAAATTGTCTAAAAATCTATAAACTTTTGATCAAACGCTGACAAACACACAGATACGGTGTGTAACAGGGAAATAGTAAGGAAAACAGAATCGGAGGTTAAAGTTGGGGTTCTGGCAGATATCGCTTATGTTCAATTCGTATTCATTCCCTACGATATGTTCCATCACCAATTTTCTCGGCAAAATGTTTCTTCACAAGCATGCCCTTTTGTCTAATACATAAAAATGTATAAACCAATTACCCATAAAAGACCTTATTAACCAAGTATATATATATATATATATATATATATATATATATATATATATATATATATATATATGGTGGGGGTAATTGAAATGATAAAATGAAAAAAACTCTAAGTTACGTGATTCATTTGTCGAAAGGGCTTCTTAAGACTGGAAAAAACTTTTCGAGTGGCAAAACGCGTAACAAGCTGTGGCTACACAAATTCTCCAGTTATGGCGTTTCTGAGAGAGTCTACGTAATTATCAAATCCTTTCCTCTCGGGCAGGTCTACAAGCGTCGTTATAAATGGACTTCTGAAGCCCATGAGAATAATGCAGGTGTTCCTCAAAGCTCTTTCCTCAACCCTATCCTCTTTCTATTTTTTATCAACGATCTGTCTAGGAATATTCTCAGATCATTAGTAAATATCTATGCAAATGACGACGCAATTTATGGGAGCACTTCCAAAAAACAAGATGTCCGGAACCGTGAAACTGATCTTTCCTCTGACTTTTCCTCAACAGGGAAAAAACTATCCTGTTAACTTTCAATTATCTCCGATACCAAACTCATATCATTTCATTATCATCGATCAGACCCCGAAAATTTTGCAGTCATTAAAGATGAACTTTTGCACTCTGAACGAGGTGCCATGTTTTGGATGTCTATTGGGATTCA
Source organism: Acanthosepion pharaonis (assembly GCA_903632075.3). Taxonomy (NCBI): domain Eukaryota; kingdom Metazoa; phylum Mollusca; class Cephalopoda; order Sepiida; family Sepiidae; genus Acanthosepion; species Acanthosepion pharaonis. The sequence goes on along the minus strand of CAHIKZ030004322.1, from coordinate 458,530 downwards.
AGTTCACTTTAGGTTTCAAGTGGAACAATCCATTGCTAAAGATGTTGAAAAAAATTTAGTTCTTTCTACCGCTTCAAAAAGGACTTTTGACTATTTTCTGCCAAACTAGATCTACACGAGTTCATATTAGACCAAAAATGGGGTATTACTGCAATATCTAAGCTGGAGTTTATCAATCCTTAACTTTGATAGATTTCAAAATTGTTTACCCGGAGTTGTGGAGGATTACTTATTTTTCACTCTGCAGCCTCTTTCCCACATATGTAACATCAAAAACCTATTGCTATTCTCTTGCTGTTTCCATGGTAAATGTTTAGTTGATCTCTACTCTTTAGTTCCGCCAGTTCATACCTTTACAACACGGACTGGACATGCTACATACATTATTTCTTATTGCTTTAAACTTTATATTTAGTGGATACGCATGCGAATTTACATTAGAAAACATAGATGTGTAAACCTATCGTTATAGCGTCTATAAAATATTTTTTCTACAGAATTACTTGTAAAAAAATTTCGCTGAGGAACCACAACAGCGGAGAGAATTGAATTAACGATCAATAAAAGCACTGGATCTTGTTCTAGCTTTGCGTAATTGTTTTTTTCTATCTTATTCCCAGAAAACGGTCTTCAAAATATATTTAAATATGAATATAGCTATGACTGTTATGTTACTCAAAATGGGAAAGATAGCATTTACCAGTTTTGAAGTGAATCAATTTATAATTTACAACTTATACAAGAGACGACATCTTAAAGGAGGTGTAAAAAATGATCGGATCGATGAAGACATTCAAAAATTCTGATGTTTGGTCAAGTTTGTGGAAGTAGATGATCCGAAAATTTTTCCACACTCCATCATATGCTAGTCACTCAAAAGGATAACATGAAACCAATTTGTTCCAACTATAGGAGAATACAAACAATAACAAAGATTCGAAAATCGATTTATAATTATTCTAGATGTCTTTCTTGATTTAATTATGTGACAAAATTAAGCGCTTGTATATAACTGCCTCATAAGGATTTGTTGTAGGGTAAATATTGCGATAAAAGTTAAAATTATTTTTCCAGTATAACTTTACATCTACATACTGACAAGTTATTTATTAAAAGAAAACCAAAATCATAACAGCATATTTGCAATCTACTAGGAAACTACTTTTGACTAATTTATTTCAAGCTACGAATGCATTAACAGAGAAAACTTTGATTGCATTATAAAAATCAAATTCTAATCATAAGCTGGTATATATATATATATATATATATATATATATATATATATATATATATATATATATATATATATATATATATCCTCTGTTCTGTTTCAATTCCAGCTGACACTAATAACTGCTATTTAGTCAACTTGTGACAGTCGTGTGTAGGTAGAGTGTATTTGTTAAACACGTGGATAACTTTTTGTTTGGAGCCACATATAGGTATTCATGTTCTTCAGCTTGTCACTAACGATTTGTTGCGGGCATTTTCCGAGTTCACTAGAGGCGCCCGTCGAGGCATTGAGCTGGAACTAAGCCTTTAAAAAGAGCCAGGTAACAATGGCCTGTTTGTGTTTCGTTCTCTTCTTCTGCGTAAAGTGTTGGCAGTCAGCAAACAATAGATCCTATTGTTATTTCACTCTCGGCCACATCACTTTCTCAATATTCGGCCATATGTTTACCTTCCAATGTCGCTATTGGCATGACACCCCCACCATTCTTCCATCAGTTGTTGTGCCTATCAGCCTTTTAAAGACATATATTACAAAGTGAGATAAGATATCCACAAATCTCCATCACCTTCGTTAGATTTCAATCTCCAGTTTTCTTTCTATTCTCTATAACACAAATACAAAGTTTCATTCGAATTAATTTGCACAAACTTTCATTTTCTTTTCTATACTTCTGTTTAGGCGCGCACACGCGCGTCTATAATAAGTCGATATACAGCATATGTGTTGAAGGAAAGTGAAGCAATAAATGTTTATGAATGGGTGGGTTGATAAGATATTATTGTCCATATCATATACTAAAGTTTAAGAGTGATAATAGGCCCCTAGAATTGCAAGTAATCATATATTGGCAAAGAATACCTATATCATGAGAGGAAAAGTGAAAGGTTTTTCTTTTTATCAGGATATAAATGTTGAGGTTTTGTCCATGTATTTGATTTGGATACATATGATGAGTCTAATCTAATATATTAATTAAACAGATAAAAGTAATAACTAATTTCATTAATTTGGTGATTAAAAACTAATATATCTTCTACTTATTGCAGTACTGGTGACGAAGTATTTTGGCCTATTGATAGAACAATTTTAACATTATCATCATCATCGTTATTATTATTATTATTATTATTATTAAATATTTTCCTTTCTCTCCCACTAGACCACCAGACAATTACGTTTGTTAAAAACTAAGTAGCGATTTGAACTTAGTTTATTTTTGTGCTGTGTCGCTGGTTAGCGTGATTACTTTGTCTCGATCAATTTCATTTAGACACTGCAGGAGTCTGTGTCTGATTTTTGGTTTGTTTTTTTCTTTTCTGCTTATATCATTTTCCTTTTTTGTTGGTTTTTCTGTTGGTTTCCTATGTCACTTCAAGTATATTAATTTGTGTTGGTAGAATCGCAAGCTCAGGGTTTACCAATACTTTGGTTTCTTACACATACTCACAGACATACACACACACACACATACACACACACAGACATACACACACACAAACACACACATATATATATATATATATATATTGTCTTGAGAAATGATTTCTTATATATATATTTTTTCTAAAAGGTGTAAAACGAAATTTGCAAAATTACCACAACATTCGAGGCCTATTGATACAAAGTGATGTTAATAAAACTCGTATATAAATTAAAAAAACAATAATTTATTCAATTTGACTTCCATTATTTTCAGTTCCAACTTTGAAAATCAGCGCATCATTTAACTACAAAGTCCTTGGATAGCGTGTCTAACTCATTCTTGATGCAATCTTTGAAAGTATGGATGTTAGGGAGGTAGGTGATGCTTGTGGTCTGATCCAAAACGCCCTACAGAGTAACTTTGCAGGTTCAGGTCTGAGCTAGAGTGGCTAGAGGTTGAGCGTCTAGAAATCAGTAATTTTGTCGAATTTCCGTTCCTTCTTGACTGTGTTGGTGGAACTTTCCACACATAGTTGCTCATATTTGAGTAGTTGATCTTGAGCCATAGCAAAATATGATACATGAGAACTTTGTTGTCGGTATCAGCATCCAACTTTTCTTAATTTTATAGAACAATGAAAGCATGTTTTTTTCCCGTCGAAGACCACGACACCCAAAACTATGGGCTGGATGTTTGATCCTGAAAGTATCTTTGATATCAACTCTTGACTCCGTATGGTACCAGCCGTTTACAGTGATTCAAAACAGCGTCAAATATGACGATTTCCTCGTCAGAGAATATTTTAGCAGAAGAGCTTCCTCTTCTTAATGAACTCAATTAGGAGGCGTATTAACGTTCTGCTGTAGTATTTAAGACCCATTCACGTCCGTTCTGATGACTTTAGAATTCACTTTTATCTCATCAGCTATCTTACGCATGAATATTACTGGAATCCTTTTTAATTTTGGTTTTGAGAACATTAATGAAGTGTCGATACCACGTCTTTTTTACCAACCACTGATTCTCGTGAAAACTGAACCTCTATCTATCTATTTAGCAAACGACAGAATTCGGCATTAAACAATTTGTAAATGGTAGTAAAAAAAAATAAACAAACCATAAAAGTATGTATGTATCAGTAGCTAACAGTATACACTTTGCATTGTATTTGTTTCTATATGATTTTATGCGTTTTACGATTTTTGCTTCCTCTCCATATATATATATATATATATACTTTTTTTTACGTTTCATCAGGTGGGAAATCACGTTGCTACTAAAATATTTTAGTAGCATCGTAATTTCCCACCTGATAAAAAATTAAAAAAAAATTAACGTTTAAATAAAATGTACAGATTTATAGTGAGTATGTATATGTTCTAATGTAACACTGCATAATAAATAAATATTTATTGCTCTACTTTTGTATTGAACGCTGTTTTAAATTAATGTTGTGAACGCTGAAATATTACTCTTCGTTCTTTTACATTTGATATATATATATATATATATATATATATATATATATATATATATATATATATATATATATCAAGAATTAATGGATTTATTTTTAATCCGACATTTTATTACTTTAATAATTTTATTACTTTTTTATCTTTTTATATTTTCTCTTTTATTTTAAAAATTTATTTGTCCTATTTTCTATTTTTTATTTGTCCTATTTTCTATTTTTTATTTGTCCTATTTTCTACAATGAAATAATTTTTAAACTCTTCTCTTTTTATCAATCTCATCCTTCTCTTCTTTTATCATTTGAAATAAATTCGCTATTTTTAGTAATTTTTAGCACAGCTTTTGTCAGCCGTCCTTCTGAATGTCAATAACGGGAATGGAGTCATTTCCAAATGTCAATGCGCATTAAAGCAGTGGCTCACATGGTTACAGGTTCCATCCTCACCCTCTTAACATGAATACTGTCAATAAATTTAAATATACAAAATATTAGGGAAAAGCATTGTCCCTCTCATGTTTGACTTTTTTGTTTTTATTAGGATTTCAAGACAGACTAATTTTTATTAACTCGGAAAACAATTTAAATCATGGCGGAAACTGTTTTTAACACTTTTGCATTATCCCCTTAACGAAAGTCATGCCCAATTCTCCTAATTCTTTGTTCTATCGCCAGTCATCTTGACCGACATAATATCATTGGCAAGCCACAATAATAGATTGCAATGAGGTCAAAAAGATTCTACTATTAGCACTATATAACTTAGACCTGCCTGCAGCATGAGACTTCAAAAGGAGATATACCAATTAACTTTTATTGAAATTACATTCTAACATGACACGTCATAATGTAAAAATATAATGCATTTTTTGTTTGTCTTTATTTGGACATAACATTAGATAACAGGCCATTTATAACCCCCTTTTGCAGTGGTCTGTCGTTTTGTTTACTTACAAAGTAGAATTAATAGGTGATATAAATATCAAAATACATCTCTAAAGTGTGATTAATCAGTATTATTTAGCCAGAAAAAACAGCATGATAGCACAAGAAAGCAATTCAATTGGATCTTTAAACATCTCACGCTCAAAATCTTAGATTTGAAAATAGTAAAATACTCTGCAGTGTCTATAACAGACAACTGAATAATGAATGCAATTAAAATTCATATTGAAACTTTTCGTTAATAATTGTAAATATAATAATACACACTCACACCCACAAACGCACGCACACACACACATACACATACACACACACACACACATATATATATATATATATACTAAGTATATGCATGAAAGAAAAAATGTATATATGTCAAAGTCAAAGTGAATGAGAAAATAGGAAAAATCTTACAAGTGACGCGTTTCATCAGACTAATAAAGGTTTTCTTGGTGGAATCAGTTTTATATATAACATGGGGGAATGAAGAGAAGATAAAACGAAATGTCGGTTACAATTTACATCGAAATGTTAAAGATATACAGTCACTCAGATTTAAATTCAAATTTTAAGTCCGGTGTATCTAAATGTCAACTCACTCATCTTACAGTCGGCTTTATCTTCGTTCTGTTTTATTGCTATTGTTTCTAAATATTTTACATTGTCTCAGCGTTAGTTTTATCAAGAAGGAATTATGATCATGGACGTAACTGTGAAGATTCAGAAATTAATCCAATTTCAATACATTTTCGTATTGATAAATCATTCTCTCTTTTAAGTTAAAACTACATTTTTCAAGTCAAAATTATAGGTAGATAAATTTTGATGAACTACTAACGTATTGCATGTATTTTATTGTAAAATTTTCTTTTATGATAATATAATCTTTTACTTCAATCTCTAGATGTTTCATATATGGATGTCTTGGGACATTTTTGCAGATTATTTTTTAAATTTCTGCTTTAGGTTTTAGATCGTTATGATTTTGTTTTGTGATTAAATCTCTTACCGTTTTTGAGATAGTTGTAACAAATAATGAAAGTTGTATAAAATAATTTGAATATTAGGGGAGTTTAAAAGTATATCCAATGTATTTTTCTTCATCATGTAAATATTGAGGGCTTAAATTCTAAATGCTCTTATACCGAAACCTATAATTATACCGGATTTTCCATGGATGTTTCGCTTTAGATACTTATCAGTGCTTGTTTTAAAAACAGTAATGTATTGTTTGTTTCTGTTTCATAAGTAAAATCAACTGTATGTTCAATGTTATTTTGTTTATTTACAAGATCAGGTAATATTGTTTTGCGGTGATATAAAAATAAATTACCATCGATATATTTCAAATATGTTGATTGTTTAGGTAAAATATTAAGGAGCGGTTCCATCGATAGGCAAAATCTGTAAAATAAAAAAAACATTGTTTGTTTTTATAAAACTGTAAATCCTTACAATTTGGTCTATTGTAAGAAAAGGTTAGTTTATTATATTTTGATAGATGATTCTTTAGGAAATTTGAGCATTTGCGAACTAGTACGTTTGTGCATAAAGATTTAATATCAAAATTAGCCGTGAGTTTATCATTCATATTTATGTCTTTTAGTCTTTCGGCAAGGTTACCGGACTTTTTAATATGTATATATACATATTGACATGTATATATGTATATATATGTATATATATATATTGACATGTATATATGTATATATATATGTATATATACATATTGACATGTATATATGTATATATATGTATATATACATATTGACATACGAGAATCATGCTTCAAACAACTTTAAAACGTGAAGGTAGAAAATAGCCCCAACATTCTTACAATTGTCAATATTTTGTTTTTTGTTTTTTGTAAATCATGAACTTTCTTTTTTACGAGGAATCTGTATTCTTTATTTGAATTGTAGGTACGCATTATGTTAAACATATTCTCTCACATATGAGCATGAATGTATGTTTTATATATATATATATATATATATATATATATGGCGAGGTACAATATTTTGCATTTCGTGGTAGACCTTCTATTATCACAATGTTAATATTTAATTATTTAATAACAAAGAATTTAAAACAAAAGTTATAAAAAACGCAAAGGAAAAGAAAAAGAAACGAAATGAAATCGGGCAAATTATATACCCAAATATATATTTTTAAAAATAATTTTAATTTAAAACTTAAGCGTTCCCTCTCCTCCATGCGTATGTGTAATCACATCAACATAAGCATCACTTTATTCCAAAGTAATCCTAAAGTACAAAACACGTTAGACGGAAATTTTGTCCACTTTTTCATAGATTTTCCTAAAACATATATATATATATATATATATATATATATATATATATTCTCATATGATTACAATGAACCATCAGTATATTTGAAAGCTTAAACATGTGTAGTTAATGACAAAAGATTAACATTCAGAAATAGTTTCTTCAGTTGCAGTTCAGAGAAATCCTGAATTGAAAGCGTGAAACACTACAGAAAAATTAAAATTAATGCACTATTTCGCTATTTGAATTTACTGTCAGAAATGAAAATTTAACCAGACAAAATGCTAAATTCCCTATTTCAACAAGTGCAGTTTCAATGTTCTGTTTTCATTGTTATAAAGAGTAATGCATTAAGAGGCGTAACTTCTGTCAAGCAACAATTCAATTCAAGGCCGATCATGAGCTCATTGTTATGCACCTGCAGATGGTACAAGTACAACAGCGCGTTTGAATGTTTGCATTGCGGAGGACATGAAATGTACAATTTTTACATAAAGATCATCTCAAAATGGCTGGTCTTTTGACCTTTTATTTATTCATCTTTTGAATACGTGAAAGGAATCAACAAGTCTCAGTGATAATAGAGTCAATGTCCCCATTTGATCAAAGCAGAAACGAGCAAAATATATTCGCAAATGATAGATTTGTCTGTTGGAAACTATTTTAAAATCACTTAGGATTATATCACCGTTCACCTTGACCCAAACATTTGCAGCCAATTGTTTATTATGTATTTTGAAAATTATTAATTACACATAGTGATTTTTTAATTCATTAATAATCGATTTAAGCAAAACGCTGAATATCCTTACATACTTCAAATAATTCTTGCGCTTTTTTTGTTTACTGTCCACTATGATTGATTTAATTCGTTTTCATTTAACCCCAAAAGAATTGATAAATTTTGTAAATGAACGTCTTAAAAATCCATAACTATAAACATGGTGACTGTTTGCTTGTAGGAGATTTATGGCCGGCCACATAGATAAACTTTGGATACAGAAAATTTGTCTATAAGAGTAAATTAACACATGGATGAACATAGAAATATGTTGTACAGTAAAGTTCACCGCAGATTAATTTTTGCTATTTATGAGCAAACTGCTGGAATCATTATAAACATTTATTTATTTCCAAAATGAAAAATTCCAGGGGAAATGCCGTTAGCCAAGTGGGTAGCAGCAGAGAAACTAAACTAAACAAACTAAAATAAGTGAACTGATTTCAAACTTCCCTTGAAATAATTTACATTTACATCGATTTACATGCCATAGAACAGAATTAGGTTGATAATGAAAAATGATTCAATAGGCTTATCATACATTAATTATATAATTTAGTACGTAAATAAATTACTGCCCCGGGGAAAATAAAAAAAAATAATTTAACTTTGGCCTTATTTATGTTAATGCTTTTGTGAAATTATCTTTGAGTAAAATCAAAGTATTTTCTGCTTGGAAGCAACAATTCTAATAGACTTACATTGTTTTATAATATAGTGAACTATAGTGACTATATTCATCTTAAATATACAGAAATCTGAGCAAAGTCGGTTAATTCTGCTCATAAAAGTTCGCTAACAATATCGCAAAGATATTGTATTGTGAATTTCGTCATCATTCCAAACTTCTTTGGTTCAATATTTGCCTTTAGTCAAGATAAAACACTTATCGGCGAATTTGGCCGTGGCAGCATAGATTCTATAAAAATTAAATTAAAAAAAAATTTATTTCGTCAAGCGGCTCAGCGCAAAATAACAAAGTAAGGAAGTTCAGATCCAATATCATCCATCGAGGCACACGTGCCGATACACATACATTGCGCGTGGGCTCACAAATATTCAGCTGGGGGAAGGGTTTATAATGGCTTATAAGTGAATTTCTTTCATACAACTGAATTCGAAAGAGAGAAAATGCATACAAAGCAAAGAACAACCCTTGGGCAACAGCCTAAGCTTAACAAATGTATGTTCGCTTCCTTTCGGTCACGTGTCACTCAACTTAGAACAAAATATAATTGCCTAGCACAGAGCGATGAACTCCTAACCTTAAATGGCTTCCCAATATTTTATTCGTTTGCCAAGTGTGATTTATATGAATAGCTTTTCTCGATATTTTTATTTTTAGTCCATCTATTTGAAATAATATTCGCTTAGAATATTTTGATCAGTCAAAAGAAGCATGAAAACTGTATACGCAAAACCTGTTGAAATAATGAAAAAATTTTGCATAGACGCATAAGAAATTTAAGTAACATTCCTTGAAGTTTGATGTTTCTAACATTCATTCAGTCGTTAGAAACTAATTGGTCAGTTTTTGAGATCACGAGTAATATATTTATTTTAATTATTTTTTTTCATTTGCCCGTTTTCATTTTTTCATTTGCCCGTAAGTCACGAACATCGACACAAAGAATTATTATATACGAAGATTTCACAAAAATGTTTTATCAAAGATCTAATAAACATTATCCTAAAATAATGCATACATACATAAAATGTTCTGTTTAACTGTAGAATTAATTAAACAATAAAAGCCTAACGGTTTGTTACCATCGTTTCCTTCTATGTAGCCCTTCCCCCATTGAATGTGATCGCATAAAGAACACATATAGCAGGAAAAATTATGTAGTACATCCTATTTAAACACCCCCACATTATTTGGATACAGAAATTAATACTGCATGGTGATTGCCAGTTTCATACGTGAAATTGACAGTAACCATGCAGTGTTGATTCCTCTGTCTCCACGATCCATATCTACAAATGCTCTGTCTCCAATACTGAGCAGATTATCTAGCTAGCTAGCTATTGTACTATGCAAAAATCAAGGTCACCTTAAATTATATTTTTTTATAAATTATATACTTGTGAATTAATATTTTGTACCCCCTTTTTCACAGATGATAGGTTGGTACTACGAGCATAATTTACTTCATATTCTGTTGCCGGATTTCAGATTTGTGGGGGAAATATTCTCTAACATACCATAGTAGTTGTATATAATGCTTAAACCACTTTGTCTAATTAAAAAAGAAAACTTCATTATCTATTCCAAAGAAAAAACATACTAGATTTGTATTTTAGTATTTTATGTAACTTTGTTTAGTTTGAATAATGACTTTAAACCTGCAAGGAAGAAACGTGTACAGATCCTTTATTAATTTCGTTTGTATACGATTCCATCCTTCTCTCTAGCTGTCCTCTCATAATTCTTCAACATTACGTGGGTTCTTTAGAAGAATTCTTCTCTTTAATTCTGTCTATATTTGCTCAACAATATTTATATCCGGGTTTTATGCTAGTCAATCTTTTAATATGTTTACATTTTCGTCAGCCAGATATTGTTGAGTTGCACGTGTCTTATGGTATGGAGCTCCGTCATGCTGAAAAATATTGTTGCCATTCAGATTAGGAATTAAGTATTCTTTCAGCAATACTATTAAAATTTCAGGTTATTTTTGTCAACTTTCTATAACAATCCTTTTTATATATCCTCAAAGTATTACATTTTGGCCATCAAACATTTACAGTTTTTGGAGTTTTGCGGGGACGTTTCTTTTCCATTCTGTCTTCTAACGAATTTTCTCGTGAGAAAGTAATTCAGTTTTTGTTTCATCACTAAATATGAGTTTACTCCAATTAAATGTGTCCAAAATTTTTTTCACGACTCTAATCTGGCCTTCTGAATTTTGGTGTTCAACGCAATTTTTTAGCAGCTATACGCCTAATCAATGCATTTTCTTGAAGAATTCGTTTAACGGTGTTTACTGACATCAAATTAGATAGGTTATATGCAGCCATGAGTTGTCTTGCAGTCATTTTTTATTCATTTTTTTTCGTGTTCGAATCATTTTACGGAGTGTCCTTTGTTGTAACTTTCGAAGACGACCAGATCTTAATTGATCCAATACACACACACGCGCACATACGCACACACACACACATATGTGTGTGTGTGCGCATGTGCACACACACACGTATACGCACGCGCACACACACACACATGTGTGTGTCTGTGTGTGTGTGTGATTTGGGCATTAATGAACATCTCTGTGTCTTATCCCCAGATTATTCAAATCGTCTGCTGCTCAAACAATATCCAATTATCTTGACGGTTTCTTTCGTGATTGTATCAAGGATGCTGAGAGTCTACATGGTGTTGTCGCTTAGGTACCATCAGGTCATCGGAGATTGTGAAAGTGAAGAACGATTCCATCCGCGGTAGCTTGTTTGGCTGCTTTACTCATTCACCAAGTGGGCAGCAATCATTGCAATTAGACATCTCAACCACGTCCCATAAATGATCGTTTCGGTTTATGTCCAGCGAATGTGGTGGTCACACAAATTGCCAGATATCTACAGAATGCCCTTCAAATTAATTTTGGCTAATTCACTGGCTCAATGGATGTTAAATCAGATCTGTAGGCATTTGCATAACGAGAATGTGCAGTATCATCTTTATACACTGCTACCTATGACTTTTCGAACGTCGGGGTATATATATATATATATATATATATATATATATATATATATATATATATATATATATATATATAGTAGCAGAAAGGGTAACAAATAAATGAACAATCTGTGATCTGTCTCTCCTCTGCATTTCCGGAGATTACATCCACTTGTCAGTTGGATTGATATAATCGCCGCAAAATTCGTAGGGGAGACAGATAAATTAACATTTAATTTTATTTTTTAATATTAATGCTCTATCTCTTGATATTATATATATATATATATATATATATATATATATATATATATATATATATATAATCACATTAAGCGTTATTTTTAGTGCATACTCATATCTGCGTAGTTGCTCCGTTTATTTTTTTAAACAGTATATTTATTTTCGTTTTCTGACTGTTCTAAATATATTATTAAACATAAAAGTGCGCTCTCTGACAGGATTTGAACTGGGCAGAGAGAACTACCTTTAGATCCAGCACATGCTAACCAACTGAGCTACAGAGAACCAGCTAATCAGGCAAGGTCGAAATTGGACTCTTCTCTCCAGGGGAACGCAGGTTCGAGTCATGCTGGAGTGCGCAAATTTTCTTTATTTTCTTTATTCACAAACATTCAGGCCGGTAGACGAAAATAAATAAATATACTATTTAAAAGAATAAATGGAGCGTCTACTCAAATACGCGCATCCGCCAGAAATAATGTTCAAAGTCATAAAAAATATGTAAGATTAATAAAAAATCTATTATTTTCATTAGAAAAAATTGCTTTCTTTACGTTTGAATACGAAACTGTGCAGATATGAAAAAGTTTCGAGGTAAATATGACGAGAGAAGTTTCAATTAAAGGCACAATTTCGTCCTCATTTGACTGGCTACTTCTCTTTAGCTCATTTAGTTAGAGCATGCCGGATCTAACGGTAGCTCCCTATGCCCAGGGTCTGCAGTGGGATGCGCTTTTTGAATTCTGCCAGAGAGCGCATATTTTCTTTAATAAGATTTCTCAAAGATTTTACAGAGTTGCTTTCACTTTTCACCTAGTTACAACTGTTTACTTGCAAAAGATTTATTGACGTTGAGGTTTTTACCTGATAGAATTACTGAAGTTATTTGGTTATTACTAATATTTGTTATTTGGTTATTACTAAAATGCTCTATTCACATAATAATAGGTAATCAAATACAAAACGGAAACCAAATACAATCACATCTTCGTCAAATCTCTCGCTTCAAAATACCTAAAAGAGTCAATTTGCTGATAGAAATTTAAAAACCGATCCTTCTCAAACGATGATTATAAAACCGATAATGAATCTTACAACAATATTTCAAAGTATTGTTTAAAAAACACGTGTTTTGTCCCCTTCACTACATCCATTTCAAAACCATTTCGCTTGCGTGGTCAGCGTATCTCGTGACGTCATTGAATTGTTCGTCCATGAGATGATTAGTTACTGCCAATAAGCAAAGAGCAGTATAAACGGGAATTAATCATCAACTGTATATACGTCTATCATCATCTTCAATTTAGAGCTTTTTAGTTGGTAGCCAACGTCGCTAGTAGTTAACCAAATATTAGATTTTAATCAGGTAATTTGCGTCTGTCCGTAGAGTGGCCATTCAGGCCCTCGGCCTATTCAACTTCAGAGTTATTTCGAACAATAATATATACCAGGATGTTATAATTATACGCAGTAACGACATAAATACAACCAGCTATATATATCATTCATAAAACATCATATAGAATTAGAATGACAGTACTACTTGTTCACTGACATATTGCAGGAAAATCTCCAGTCAGAAGAGAATTCTTGATCACATGAGAATTATCATATTGTAAGAAAATATGAGGAGAAATATAACAACAAATAAGGTAAAATCTTCGATAATCTTTTGGTAAAAACTTTAAAATTTATACACACACACACTCATAAACACATGAACACACCTTATTTGCTCAATTCGATGTTTTACACGTGTAAAGACACCGAACTCTTTGTTTATAAAGTCATTAAACTACAATGCCTATATATAACAAAACAAATAAAGTGTCTACGTTATTTTTCATGTTAACTATATTCTTTTTTTTTCAGTCCAAGCAAGGCTATAAAACCACTGAAACGCAAGTGGCAAGCGGGTAACTGAGAGTGAAAGAATATGAAAAATCATTATTAAGAGAGGACAATAAAAGAACTTGAATTAAGCAGACAGAAGATGATGATAGATATTGCATTTAAATATTTTAATATCAAATTTGACTGAAAAGCAAGAAGCTGGAAGAGAGATTCACAAGTGTTGTGGAGTGATTTCACAGAGGAGGCTTGTATTTGTACTAAGTTGGTCCTAACATAGGTTCGACGGACAAAACGTTAGGAACTTGATATAAGAGGTATAACGCAGAGTAATCTAGTTGTGGTCGCTGATACTTTAGTATTCGACTAACTGTCGTCCGACATCGACTGACTCCCTCCCTCGTTACTCTTACTACTCCTACTTATTATAGGTGGGAGAGTCTATTAACTATAGAATAGGTGTGTTCCACTATAACACCCCCCTAAAACTTTACTCCGTAGGAGTAAAACAGTTTTCTTTATTTTTTACAGGAAATATGAAGAAAAAAAAAAATCCGTAGTGTATCTCCTACGTTTTGGATCCACTTTTAAATGATCAGTTGTCTTTCTTTTTCTCCTGGATGGCGTACCTCAGGTAAAATTTTTGTAGGCGTTGTTAGATCAAACGTATCAAAAATCACCTCCATCGGCGTTTCTTCCACGGGACCGCTGTCAACCACGTCTGAAAAACGTCGTCTGATCTGGTTACTGCACGTGAATTTTTCACCTTTCACCAAGTACATCATATTGCCAATCCGCTTTTCTATTTTTTTGGTATCTCCATAGTGTTACCAGAAACAACCTTCCACTTTGAGCTTCTTCAGGATGGTGTCACAGTTTCTGTAGGTTCTATTTGTTCAGCCTCTAGCTTTCCTTTTGTTGATCTTGTGCTTCTTAACGTTTTCTGTGGTGACTTCAGTTGACTTAAATCATTTAATAATACTGCATGTCCTTGGCTGCGGGTAACCTGCTCCCCAGTTTTTCTCGATGTCGGCTTCATCTTTACTTTCTGTCGGCTTCGTCTTTACTTCTGAGCTTTTTTTTTTTCACGTATATCGTTGGTGTTACCCACTCAACTTTTTTAATACACCGGTTTTCTCTAATCTGTCCAATTCTTTATCTATTTGTTCAATTGAAGCAAACAGCACATTTCTTTTCTTTTTGAATACCACCTGAGCGTTTTCTTTTAGCTGGAATTTTGCCTCCACCTTGGTACACGTTCCCAAACCTAGAGAAAAAACAGTAGGAAATGTTTCCTTAAGTTTCTTCGGAGTTTAAAGTTTCTACCTTGTTACAGAAAGAATTTATCGGTAGATCCCATAATTGGAATTCTGTTATCCAATTCGTACCAAGTAAGTTCGTGGTATTTCCTATGACAAATAGTTTAGCCTTTCGCTTTTTTTTATTTAACGTGACGTTTGTAACAAATTCGCCAATAAATTGTATTTTTTCTCCCGTCACTGACCTCGCGATTTTCTTTGTCTTCAATATAGTTGGTTTTCCCAAATTCTTCCATGTATGCAAATTTATGATAGATAGGTCGGAACCCGTATCGAGTTGCATTTTTATTTTTTTATTACTTATTTCGACGGTAACAAATTTTCATCGTTGGACTTTAATTTTCTTATTTTATTTTCTTTATTTTTTGACCTGCAGTGCGAGCTTTTATGACCAACTCTTTTACAGTTGACACATTTTTTATTCCTAAAATTGCAATATCTGTACCAGTGTAGTTCATCGCAAGCAAAATATGGCTTCGGGGGTTTTTGTTTATTTTTCTCTGGTATTTTACTTTTTACTTGATAATCCGCAATTTTAGAATTCTTTTTGATAGACTGACTTTCTTTTTTGTAGCGTATTTTCCTTACATGCGAAATGCCAGACTGGTCTATCTTTTTTTAATCTTTCTTTATACTAACATATCTTGTGCAGTCTTCTGCCAACTTCTGTACCGTAATCCTTGGTTCGTTTTCCAATTTTGCCAGCACTAATTTTCTCAACTCTGCGTCTCTTTCCGATACCAGACCCTGAACAAACACCAAACACTTAAAATTGTCAGCGCTTAACTCTGCCAGCTTGAATTCTTCACAATGCTTATTCACATTGGCTGCGTACGTTATATAGTCTTATTCGTCATCTTTCATCAGATTCAAACATTTCCACCTCTTGTGAAATAAAGATGTATTTTTACTAAATAATTCACTTAATATATTTACCGCCTCAGTAAAAGTCAACTCGCTAGTTTTTTTCGGTAAAATGTAGTTTACCAATTTGTTATGCTCAACAGTTCCTAACTTGCTTAAAAGAAGTCTAACCTTCTTTCCTTCAGACCACGAGTGGCAGTCCTCCTTATACACGTCCGTATATTTTTTATAATACTCCTCAAAAGTTATCTCTTTATCTGGACTGTACGTGAATATTTCAATTGAATTTCATATTGTATTCTCTGGGAAAAAATAATTTTGTAGATTTTTCTCTTTCCTCTTCTCAGTTATTTCCAGAATTTTGTTTTGAAACTCCCTATGCATCTGTTCCATTTCCTGATGAAATTGCATTTGTCTATTGAAAGTTTCCTCCTGTTGTTGTATCTGGAATGTCTTCTGTTGCTCTAATATTATCATCTGTTGTTCCGACTGGAACTTAAAAAATTCCTGGAATATATTTTTGCATTCCATCTTCACAAAAATTTACACAGTGCCTAAAAACTCTAGAGGGGAGGTCCTACGAATGTGCAATTCGTGACCTATTTGAGCAAACTGTATTATCGAGAAAAAAAATTATTTTCTCAGTTGAGAATACGACAGATTTTTTCGTCACTAAGTTGACGTCTTGTCTTTCGAAAAACTTTGTCAAGTTTTTTTTTTTTTTTTTTTTTTTTTAAGTGTGAATCCGAGATTTTGTCGCCGAAATTATTGTGACGAGCAAGTTTTTTTTTCTTTTTCCTCCGTATGAGTACGAATTTCGTCACCAAATAATGTTGTGGCGAGCGAACTTTTTTTTTCTTCCACCGTATGAATCCGAATCCCTCGTCGCCAAATTATGTTGTGGAGTGATTTCACAGTGGAGGCTTGTATTTGTACTAGGTCGGTCCTAACATAGGTTCGACGTACAAAACGTTAGGAACTTGATATAATAGGTATAACGCAGATTAATCTAGTTGTGGTCGCTGACTACTTTAGTATTCGACTAACTGTCGTCCGACATCGACTGTCTGACTCCCTCCCTCGTTACTCTTACTACCCCTACTTATTATAGGTGGGAGAGTCTATTAACTATAGAATAGGTGTGTTCCATTATAAAAACAAGTGAGAAGTGCAAATAATTGTTAATATAGAACTTGTGATTACATCTAGCCATTTCAACTGCTAATTTAGCACTGATTGAAAGTCAAATTGAATATGCTATTATTTAAGTCTTTGTTGTCACACCCACAACATTTCAGCCATTGTACACCCCAGCCATCTTTAGGTGTAAGCCATCCTCAACAATCCTTCGGAATTTTGAAATGAATCCTTTATTCAATCCACATGATGAAATTGTTCTCATTCTACTTGTTATGTCTAATTTGCCCGTCAAAATGATTAGAGAAATTTAATTCATACAAGTTAACCATTAATCATAGAATGATTCGCATTTCTTTGGCATTTCACTCCAAGCAAGGCGATAAAGTCAGTAATTTGCAAGTAGTAGCTGAGATTGGAAGAAACTGAGAAAACTTTATTGAGGATAAAGGATAATAAAAGAACAGGTTAGAAAAAGACAGACAATGACGATTGTTCTTTGCTTTTGAAGACCATTAGCTGACAAGAACGCAAGAAGCCGGAAAATGGTTCCACGGGCGAGATGTGTGAGAGGAGAAACTGTTGGAATAGAACTTAGGGTTACATCTAGCAAGCTCAACTGTCAATTTAGCTGCCAATCCAGTACTAAACTTAAATTCATGAAGTAGCAAAGATGAAACCTGCCATGAAATTGAGGACAAGATGCCAGGACTGATAACATTGCAGATTCTTCTTTGAATTTTCTCAAGAATCTTAAGAAGCACCAAACCAGATGTGGCAACAATATTCTGTGCACAGACGAATGGTAAATTTATAAAAGTGCCAGACAGATTCATGCGAAAAAAAGTCTAGTACGACACAGTAAAACCAACTTTCCTGGCAGTAGATTTAGCATATGACACAATATAATCGTTCCACTTCATATTAGTGGGTATAATTAGACTGAGAAGGCGAAATAAATTACTCACCTAGAAGCAACCAATATTGATGGAAAGTAAAAAAAAAAAAAAAAAGGTTCTTAAAAAAAGAGAGTAGTTTAGTTTTAGAGGCGTTTTAATTAACTAATCATTTCTTGTTTTAATTAACAACAATTAACGGCTATAAACTAATTCTATTTCCTAATTTCTTTCTTTGATTTGTCATGATTGCTTCAGGAGTGAGAGAGTTGATTATTTCTCGCCACAAGTCCAGCCCGGGTAAAAAAAAAAAGTTAAGATTTCAAACACTGATTTTAAAGTAGGTAAGCTTTCCCCATTTAAAACATTGCTGCAACATGCACCATTTCTCCACATGGTCGTGTGCTGTAGTAAGGTTAGTAATTATCAAATATACATGGCGATCACAAGCATAGATGAAGGGATATTATTTTCAAGTCAAACAGAAAAATCATTAAATGGTTTGCTCCTGCGCTCTAGAATAAAATTACTTCAACTATTTAACAAATGTATTTTATATCAAATCAACATTTTAACAAAAAATAAAGTGTTTTAACTGAAAAGATTTCTAGAGTGACTGTTTATTATATATCATATCAAAGTTACATCTATTCAAAGTAGAAAATAGAGTTTATTATTATTTATGTTGTTTTTGTTGGTATTGATGTTTGCTTATTATTTCATATATTGTCATAGCAAAGTATAAAATTCATTTTTATCTAAGAGCAGCACATATGTCGATACTGATATATAAGGATCGCTTACCTGGATGAAAGTGGATCAAGAAGATGCTACCTGTTACGTAGTTATTAAATGTTATTAATTTTGATCTGAGAATTCCGTTGAGTTTAGTGTATTTAAGAGAATTGTGTTAAAAAATACATATATCCCATGATTTTAAAGATATCTTAAAGTCTAGATGATTTTGTCCTTATGACAGTTGCACCTAAATCTATGCATATTCTATTAATAAGGTTTATTTTCCTTTGAAAAGGACATTTTCAGCGAAATAATGAAAACGAACAATAACATACAAGAATACTGAATTGTTGAATTATTTATTAAAATAATGCTTTGTGTCACCCCTATCATAATGATATGAATATAGAAACTGATAATAATCTCTATAGTTTTTATGATGGATATAGTGTGCTCACGAAAAATCAAACCTCAGTCTCTTTCTCAGTAATTTGATTAACTTCAACATTTTCAGAGTCAAGACTGTTCCATTATTTCTTCGGGTGACCAGTTGTTCAGTCTCACATCGGACGTCTTTGAAAAATTTTTATATTCATACCATTTATTCTGTGTTGGCATAATTTGCAAAAATGTCAGCAAATCTATGTTTCCATCAAATAAGTTTTATGAGTGGAGAAGTTGTATATTTTGTTTCATTCATTCGTGCCATGTTTTATCTTTCTCTCAACATAATATTGATTTTTTGCCTTTTATCAATTATTGCCTTGACGAACTTTATTCTGATTTTCATTCAATGTCCAGTGACTATTAATGTATCCTCTGCACAGCCATAATCAGGTCAATTCAGCTATTAATTCTGTTTACTTGTCTACTGACAATGAATTTGTATTTTTCTTATCTTTATCTCTTACTGAATTCTTCTTTTCTTCCTTCAGTTCTTGTTTTTTTTAACTGATTTCCAATTTGGAGATAGGGTTTTATTCGCTTTTTCTGTTACTTTGTATCAATATCATCATTGTTTACATCAGTTTTATTCTATCATCTTTCGTAACTATCAGCAAAATTATTTTAATTACTATTAAATAATCTATAACTCATATTTTTGTCAGGATCTAAGTTAGGATTGATTTGTATTTATATTGGTGGAAATTGAAATAAAAATTGATGTGGTTTCGGAGCCAGAAGATATTAACGGGTACTGAATATCGTCTATGATATCCACTAAAAAGCTATCTACTATAATTAATTGTTGCTAAAATTTAGGCCCAACAAAATTGACACAGATTAACTTAAAACCACTGTCTGTGTATGCATGTGCCATTTTAGGAGTGTATATAAGTATCACAATAAGTTATTTTCATTTTTAACCCTCAAAATTGAGCGACATTTTGTTTCATTCTGTGCGGTTGCTTTATAGATTACGATTCTTATTGGATTTTGATTGAGCTATTACCACCATCTTCAATAACATAATTTATTCAAGAATGCCAAAAGGTACAAAATAAAACCATCCTTATAATAAATAAGTTAAAGACTCATGCAATTTCTAAACGGACGCGAAAACTGTTCTGTCGCAATCACTGCATTGATCAACTCTTTCAAGTACCGACTATATTTCGCGCAAATACTTCGTTCATAGAATCAGTCTGGTCACAAAGCAAAATTTCTAATCTTCTCTTTCTGTTTAAATATTCACTGATGTGCATTTATTTATTGGTCTGGAGCTGAATGTAAATCTGTGTTATTGGTTATTTTTGCTGGTTATATACATGAAATTACCGGCCAAATGAACGAATGGATGTCTTTGCACGTGCACAAGGATGCATTTGCCCGCATCCTTCTATGCTGGAATATTTAATGCCTCAATGAAAGAAACATGGAGTTAGTATAAAAGAAGGAAAAGCAAAATACGATGAGAATAAAGAAGAGTGGATTTAAAATGTGCCTTCGAATAAATGTTGCCGCGGGACAAAGAAAAACATTGGAACAAGAACTAGGAAAAGAATCGAATGAAAATTAATAATGAGTCGGCTTTGACAGTCACTCAGAAAATGTGAGGAAAGAGAAGAAAGAAGATAACAATAAGTTAAGACATTACTAGAAAAGGAGGTGACAAGAAAAAAACATGGAGAAATATTAACTGAGAACAAATATTCTAGTAAAAAAGATGGCATAGAAAACTACAAATTAGCAACAATCAGAAGAAATACTAATCTCCTTTTTCATCCTCCTCTTTTTTCTTCCATTTTTATTAAAATTAAAATCTGAAAGTGAGTTAATATGAAAAGGAAATGTAAGGATTCCAGACTAAAGAAAAGTATATTTTTATTGTTGCTCAGTCAATACAAGACCCCCTTAAACGTACGGGGGTGGGGATAGAATGATCTGCATATTAGGGGGGGATATGTAGGACATATAACAGTTGATCATCGAATTGAAGAGATTAAGACGTAGTGATTAGGGAAATATCTTCTCGAGCGACCAGGTCGTACCTTGTAAAATCTAGACTGATGGAACATCTGCCATGAAAAGAGTGATAGCGTAGCTTGAGGCTAGTAACGTCTGTGGGAAAGAGGATTGAAATGTAGAAAAAAATACATAATCACATAGCCTCGCAAACACTTTAGCACTTGGTTAAGGGTGGAAAGTGAGGATTAGACAACTTCAGCCAAGATGTGGCAGCAATATTCTTTTTATGGTTTGATCTGGTTACCTGAATGGGGTGATACAGAGAGCCTACCATTTTTCTAGTAGCTTTAGCGATGGATCGTATATACGAATTCCCCTTGATGTCTGAGTTCTAATAGACGTTCTCATTGAGTGTACAACCGTTTACCATGACTGGAGAAAACTTGGTTTTTGGAGGTGTCGAATGTTACAAACCGGTTCCTCTCTCATTGAGCTGTATGAGCAAGGTTAGCGAGATTTTTGGTGGTGCTTTCCATAAACCGTGCTATCGTATGCAAATATATTTACTAGTGATCTGATATTTTCTTAGGTAGATCGTTAATATATAGGAGAAAAAGTAAGACTGAGGATAGAACCTTGGTGGACGCCTGCATTGATCTCATAAACGTCAAAGAACTGCACATTAATAACGCCCTTCATGTACCTACCCAGTGGAATTGACTTGATAATCAAGAAGACTCGCTCAGAAATGCCATACGTGGGGAGTTTGTGTGGCAACCCTCTATGCCACACATTGCCAAAAGCTTTCAATATATCTAAGGTGATTTCTCCTGTGATAGATTTATTATCAAGCGTTTTTTTTTCTATGAGTATTGACAGTTAAGACGTCAACAGTGGACCTAGAGGAGTAAAATACATATTTTGTCACTCCGGAAGTTGTTTCTTTTGAGGTGATTGACAACCTTCTTGGTGATTAGAGTCTCCAAAATTTCGCTAATGACATTGAGGAGGCGGGTGGGGCGAGGGTTGAGCGCTTAATCGTATTCTTGCATACAGCTAACAACTTCCATAAACCTGGGAGCGGTTAAACAAATTTTGTCAAGATCGGGGATATATTTAGCTTAAGACTCTTAAGAATAATTACAGGAAAGTAGCCTTCGTAGAATCAAGGCTTTTAATAAGCCTGGAACATTACCGGGTTGAGATAGAGATATTGTAAAGTTTGTGTTCCTTGAGTGAGGAGAAGACAGGCTTTGTCGTCTAGCGTGGAGTTAGTGACAGAATTCATTGTAAATAGCTTTATCTAATACGAACAATATCAGAATCATTTGTGATGGAAGTCACTGGCGATTTGTGTCTGTTGAGAATCTTATTTATGATTTTTTTTTAAATTCACAGAAGTCGAATTTTTCTTTTCAACTTTGACTTGGGTTG
Source organism: Acanthosepion pharaonis (assembly GCA_903632075.3). Classification (NCBI taxonomy): domain Eukaryota; kingdom Metazoa; phylum Mollusca; class Cephalopoda; order Sepiida; family Sepiidae; genus Acanthosepion; species Acanthosepion pharaonis. Next base: position 435,803 of record CAHIKZ030004322.1, on the reverse strand, counting down.
CTTTTGCATAGCTGATTTTAGCATTCTACAGGCCTCTCTTGCATTAATTGCAAACAGTTCTTAGAGCAGGAAGCGTTCTATTTTACCGCTCTTTCTGGTGGATGGTAGTAATGTTTAGGGTGAGTTACGAAGTTACGGATTAATTGGCAAAACTAATGAATTTGAAAGATTTTCTCTTCGGACAATACATATACTAAACGGTCACATCTCGTGCTAATAAAGTTTATAACAATGCACTTTCCTTTTCTTCAAAGTGAAGATTGCCCAAAAGATAAACATTTGGGTGAATCTTTCAATTTAGCAATATGTAATCAAATACATGTTCTAATGCAGTTGATTTTCTTTCTGTCTGAAATTTATTAGAAAAATATACAATAAATGTAAAAAAACAAATTATAAACTTATCTTCTGCTCTGGTAAATACTAAATAAAAATCTTAAAATACATGAAGTAGAATGCAAACACGGTATTGTCTTCAACATCCCTATTCGTGTTTATGAAATAGAGAGTGCAATAAATTATGGTCGCTAGGATTATGTTTCAGAAAGAATAAAGCGCCAAGTGCTCAAAATACCACAGGTGCGTGCAGCGCTGATAATTGCAGAATAAAATGAAATCGGAAACGAGTTTTCATCAGTTACTAAAATTAGATGAACTTACGTCATGAATACAAAAAAAAGACTAATGCCGATAAAATCATTCTAAGCGTAACGACAATGATATTAGTAATGATATTGTCAGTCTGTTTCTATGATCAATTTGATATTATATTGCATTAATCAGAAAACAATTTGACAATATCCTTCAAGAGCGATAGTAAAAACAAGAAGCAATATAATGATAACGATTATTGTAATAATTAAAATAAATGTTGCGAGAATAAAAAAAAAATATTAATATAAGGCAGACAAAAAATTTGCTCGGTTTAATACGTGGGAAAAAAGACAATTTGTTCATTATTGAACAACATATTTATTGTTTTATTCCAATATTGTTGCCATCTTTCAAATTTTCTTATCTTTCTGGGAAAAAAACTGATCAAGGTGTCTTTTACAGTTTTCCAGGGAATTATTTTGAGATTGTCTCAAACGGAGATTCCACATCCTAAAATCTGACAAAACTTCTTTCGAGCCACTATAGAGGTGTTATTGTATAGTGCCACTGCTTTGACATTAACTAAAACCCTAGAGTCTCAGCTTGATGGAACCTACATCCGGATGCTGAGAGCTATATTTGACATCTTTTGGAGGCAACATACAAGTAAATCACAGCTCTGTGGAACCATCCCTGATATTTTTACAATCTTACGCGAATACAGAAAGCGATTTTATAGACACTGCTGACGAGCAAAGCAAGAACTTACGAATGATCTACTGCTCAGGACACCAAGTCATGGCGGAAGACGGGCTGGACGCCTAGCAATCACTTACACTAACCAGCTATGTTATGACATAGAATGCCACCCTAATGACCTTTGGACCTTGATACAGCATCTTGATAAACGCATAAATGTCCGAGCTAGCTCGACCAAATAATAAATAAACAGGAAGTGAAAAAATTACAATTTACTCTAAAACGTTGCTTTTAATTAAATTAATTTTTGTTTTCACAATATCTTATTTAAAACAATTGCTGTATTTCTTCTGAAAGCCGTAAAACATGAATCATTCTGATTGAATTATAAATATGTTAAACTCATCAAGAATAAACCCATTTAAATCAAAAACATTTGTTTAAAAAAAACACACAAATATTTTGTTCCGAATTTTTAGATAAAATAATCCTACTAATCCTACGGAAAAATTCTACTTTCGGCAATATCTGCAATGATATCTGCAATGATATCTGCAATGATATTATTACGACAGTGTTTTTGGTGTGTTGTTATAGAATACCGACAGCTGCAAGGTAAATTAATGAAGTGTTTGCAAAAAAAAAAATAAATAAATAACAGATTTCACTTACGTGAATCGCACAGTAACGGAGGAACGACTTTTGTCCGATTAAAAAATTTCACCGCTGCTGGTAATTTTCACTTTATTTCTAATACAAATATGTCAGAATTGGAAACAGTGCTTTTTTTTTCTCATAAGCTTACTTCCCTAATAATAATTTACTTACAAACCTTATGTCTTACTAACATAAGAAAAACGCATTAATCTGATGGTGAATGACGACCCTCTATTTCAGTGACATCGAACAAGAGAAAAATATATATAAATAGCTGTTATTTAGTGTGTTTTTTTCTTTTCCAAACTCATTTTCAAATTAATTGAGAAATAACAAATCAAATTATCAACTTGAGATTATTATTGATCTAATCATTTAACTGTCATAAGCAATGATTATTCATTATGTAGGTTCACACTAGATAATCTGTTTTCGCTGGGTAAATAGTAACAACAAATCTCTTAAAAATCTCTTCAGCATCTTCATCATCTGTCTATATTTGAGGTGAGATATTGTAACTATTTACACCATTTACATTGCTCGGGCTGTTGTCCTCATCTTTATTATTATATTCACATTTCGGCCGTTGTACGATTCGGACTTCTTCAGGTCATATAGATTGAAATTTCGAACCGAACCCTTTGTTTCGTCCACCGGCGTAGATTTTTTTTAATCTTGGCGTCAACGTATTTATTTATTCATAGCTTCTTTTTTTTTTAATTTATAGACTGATTTAATGCTTCAAAATGACTATTTTGTACTCCCAGTCCACCATGAATCAGTCAAAAGGTATTCACAAATTGCAGACAAACTAAAAATCAGCTTAACCTCCCAGCAGAGTGATTCTGTAGATAACTGTCATTGCGAAAGGGTTCTTGAAAAGCTCATTAATCGAGTAAAGGCAATTCATGTAGGAGAAGGCAAACTTTTATAACAAACCTTAATTATGACCAGTCATGATAGAGAAATAAAATTGTCTATATCACTCATTACTGGTGACAGACACTTCTGTGCAACACAGTGTGGTATTAAATATCAGCTAAACGTCAAATGTAGTATCCCAATTGTTATATAATGAGCCCTTAACACATCAAATAGCCATATTTCAATTGACAGGAGATACAAGCCCAGGATAAGGTGCTTCCAAGGTATACCCCGGATGATATTACAAATCGGACCAGATTTAAATTATATTGGATGAACAAACGGGTTATGTGTTGAACATTTGCCTGAATCTAACTGTATTATACACATCAAAGGGAGTAGAAGGTGGTAAAAAGATAAACCTTCGGCCTATGCCATTTTAAAGTCTCGAATTATGGATTCAGGATGAAAGAGGCAAACAAATTAGAGCAAAGGTTGTCTTTTTTCAGAAAGGCAAAAGCAATAAAATGCTAATATCACAGTTAATTAAAAAAGAAACATGACTATGCTGGTTATAGTAAGATTGCAGAAATTGTATTGTACTACTCAGATTCATTAAAAGTTGAATACTTTTAGTGTGATGAAGAAGATGAAATTAAAAAAATGTGTGAAAAGCGATGACTATGCAACGGAATGAAATACCCTTAAATGTTGACCGTTAGGGTCAATATTATGATTACGCTTAGCTTTAGTGTTATGCTTAGGTTTAGTATTAGAACTATGGCTTCCGCTAATGATTGGGGTTCATGTTTAATTAAGGGTTTATGGTTATTGTTAGTTTGAAGTTTAGTGTTAGGATCAAGGTTAAGGTAGGGTTAATGTTAGTTTTAGATTTGGGTCATTGTATGTTTTGTTTGTGTGTTTGTGTTAGATTAGAGTTAAAATAAGTTATATTCAGGATTAGTTTTTATCGCTAAGTTTAGATTGAGATCAAACTTAATTCCAATCCTAAACTTATGGTTAGGGTTATGTTTCTAGTTTATGATTAGGTTTAAGGATAGTGTTAAGGATAAATATTAGGGTTAAGTTTAGTATTAAGATTAGGATTGAGGAAATTGTTTAGTGTGTATGATTTTATGTTTATGATGGATTTACAGTTATGATGAGTGTTCGAATTATTATTTAGGGTTAGGGTTTTGATTATGATATAGAAGTAAGGTTTAGTATTTTGTTAGGGTTTAATATTTAAACTAAGGCTTCCGCTAATGATTGGGGCTCATGTTTAAATCTAAATACGACTAGGACTAATGTGAGAATTATGATTAGAGGTTTAGGGGAAAAAATTAGGTCTAGAATTGGGGTTTAGTGCTAGTTTGGGGGTTATTTTTTAGTTTTATGGATAAGTATCAAGTTTAGTGTTAGGATGAGTGTCAACGTCAGGATCGTTTTTAATGTTAAACAGATTCAGTGGCATATTCAGATGAATATGGAGAGGATCAGTTCATTGTCATGTTTGGTTGACTACATATGATGATAACAACATTGAAATCTATTGTACTGTAACCTTTCTTCTAAGTTTAGTTTTAGTAGTAGGGTTATGGTTACGTTAAATGGTTAGGGTTAGATGCTTAGGTTTATGGTAAGGGTTAAGGCTTAAGCTTCGTCTAGGGTTGGGTTGAGATTGTGAGGTTAGCTTAGACTTTAGAGTTTAGTATTATGGTTAGTGTTTGGATTAGTGTTTAAGTTTAAGATTTAGTGGTATGATTATTGCCAACACTTTTGAAGCTGATGTAGCATCTTTCAGGTGAATTGTTACAGTCTGGATTAGTTTTAATATTAGATAATGAATATTATTGTTAGCCTTAGAAGGTTACGATTACGATTAGAGAATTATTGCCGGGGTTACATGCCTTACAGAGCTCTTCAGTCCAAAGATTTCACTTTTTCACAAAAGGTGGAAATGTCTCAACCTCGTAAAAAGCGAAAATGAGGACTACTGTACGTTCGCCGCAAGTATGAACAAACATTGCGATGACTTTAAATTGGCAAAATTGACTCCGGACAATTTTAAGTGTCTTATTTTCGTACAGGGATTAGTCTCAGCCAAGGACAGTGAAATGCGAAAAAGAATGCTCACGAAGCTTCAAAACGAGCCTGGATGAACGCTACAAAATTGTCAGAAGACTGCAACAAATGCTTGAGTATAAAAAAAGACTCTAAGGATATCGAGGAATCGGGAGTAGCACACATACGTAAGTTGAACAAAAAGTTACGTTTTTCACACACACACACACCGAAAGAAAAACAAAAATTTTATGATAAAAAAAATTACAAGATATAAAGCGATTAATGAGAGAGATCAAAGCAAATATACCCCCCCATCTGCATGTTGCAGGTGTGGTGGATTCCACTGGAATAAAGACTGTCGATTTAAATACAAGAACTGTTTAACTTGTGGAAAAATGGGACATAAGGTATCTCAATGCAGAAACAAAAAACACACTAGTAGGGTAAGAACTACGAGAATGGACTACGAAGACAAACTAAACACAAGAAAATACATGGAACTCGAGATCTTAAATAAGAAGGTAAAATTACAGTTAGACTCAGGATCGGATCTAACTATAATTATGTTATGAGGCCCTCCCCTTTTTCATATAAGTGGACTCGACCAAAGTGTTACTTGGACTGCTGCCGTTAAATACCCAGAGTTAGACAGTCAGAGAGAGTGAGTGGAGATAGTGAGAAGACTGAGATTGTGATTGAGTCGGAGGTAGAGCAATGGCGTGAGGTAACCGCGTGTAGAAGTCAGTTACAAGCACGTAGACTCTAAGGAAGTTCTACTTCAAGACTGTATATATCTATATGTTATTGCTACTAACCGCGTTCCTGGATTTACTAACAGTATTACTCTTTGTACTATTGTGTAAATACATTTTATTTCTTATATTTAATTCTTGCATTTGCCATTTTTTGGGGACCGAATTTCATCTCGGAATCCACAACAAATTAATTTACAGGCATGGAGGAAGCTAAATAGACCGACCATGATGCATACACAGAAAATCGCCAAGTCTGTTACAGGGAGGCGTATCAATTTTGAAGAAGTAATTCTAAACGTAAAATTCCATGGTAAAACGAACAAATTGAAGATATTTGTAATGAAAGACACAGAAAATTTAGTGGGCACGGATTGGATGCAAACATTTGACGTATGGGATTTACCCATTTGCTCATTTTGTAAGAAAATAGACTACGAACCAGCAGAAGCTACAAAATTAAAAGAAGAACTACACAGCAACTTCCCGAAGTATTCGCGGTTTGGGACGATGTAATAAGTTTGCAGCTAAAAATGTTCAGCCAGTATTCAAGAAAAAGTGGAACGTGCCTTTCTCAACCATAGAAAAATTGACAAGGAGTTAGATAGATTGGTACAAACTGGAATCCTTTCAAAAATCGAATTCAGTGAATGGGCGGCACCAGAGGTCTGCGTAAAGAAAAAATCCGGAGAAACACGTGTTTGCGCAGATTTCTCGACTGGGTTAAATAAGGCTATCGAGGATTATCACTACCCATTGCCTAGCTCGGAGGAAATATTTACCAACCTTAACGGTGGTAAGGTATTTTCTAAGATTGATTTAAGCGAAGCTTATCTTCAGATTCCAGTAGAAGAAGAAAGTACAAAAATTTTATGTATCAATACTCACAAATTTAACAGATTGCCATTTGGTATAAAAGTAGCACCGTCAATCTTTCAACAGACTATGGATACCATGCTCATGGGACAGAACTTTGCTACTGCTTACTTAGATAACATTTTAATCAAAAGCGATAATGTAGAAGAACACGCAACGCATATTAAAGAAGTCTTTTAAAAAATTCAGGATTTTGGTTTGAAGTGAAGGAGAAAAAATGCGATTTTTTTCTAAAAGAAATCAAGTATCTAGGCCATATAATCAATGAAAGTGGCAGAAAACCAGATCCAGATAGGGCATCTGCAATAAAAAATATGCCTGAGCCGAAAAATGTCGCAGAGTTGCAAAGCTTTCTTGGTCTAGCGGACTATTACGGTGAATTCATTGAAAACATGCACAAATTGAGGGCTCCCCTCAATGAATTATTGAAAATAGATAACAAATTGAACTGGAATTGAAATGTGTTTTGTATTATTCTAATATCCTTCCCAAATATATCAAGGTTACCTAACTGGTTCAATAGTTTCTTGTCAAATGCTTTTGCATAATCTATAAAATATATCAAACATAAAACAAAGAATATACAATATTTAAAAGTATATTTTGTGTTCTTTGATTGGTCTTTATAAAGGAAAATAATGCTTGATGTTGCATCACTCGCATTGGGATCTCTAAGCTCGAAAATCTTATTGATATTTTGAAAATGAATATTAAAACCGGTTGACTGCTAGAGTTTTGATTCAGCTTCATATCGGCAATATTCACTATAACTTTACCTAGCATAGCATTAATATAGGTTATTCTAACAGAATTTTGCTTGGCGACCATTAATAGGGCTCCAGTTTCACTCTTTATATATTTGATGCACGTGTCATCTAATCTACGTATTGTATGTCTCTTAAGAATTTCGTAGACTTGATTTTCTTCCAATTTACAGATTTTTCTTTCGATTCTTTCTGATTCTCAATTTGGTCCTTCTATTCGACCAACAACAACTTTAGATTATCACAATTAATCCTTTAATCCTTTATTACTCTAATTGTGTACTTTGTATCTTACTTGATCCTAATTACAACACAACTTAGTTTTCATCCAACTTTCCTTGTCACACGTATCCTATCTACGTCATCTTTCTTGTTTACTTTTTTGTAATTTTTGCCTCAGTTCCTTCGTTCTTTGATCCAAGTTATTCACAAAGAAGCTGAAGGAAGGAAAGAAGTAGAATTACTTCAGAAAGAGAAAATAAATTATAAGGAAAATATATACTTCATGTAAATATTAAATAATGAGACCCATTGAGCTTATGATAGGCATCACTTACACAATTAGCATTAAATTTTCAAACCTCTTTCAGTAAATATGACTAGAGAGGAAGAACTAAAAAGAAAGGAAAGAAAACATCACAAAAGAAAGAAAGAAATCTTGAGTAGACATGGATGAAAAAATAGAATTTCCATTAACGTATCGCCTAAAGGTTGTGTATTTGGCTAGTAGATAATCTAATCATCAAACTAACAGCCCCTACACACCTGCAACGTACTGAATGGTGGTTCTGGCGACGGTTGTCTCTACTCAAGCAACCCTTACAGAAATTTGCACACACCATTATGGTACCAGCAAAAGCGGTAACGACTCCTTAACGCGACAACAGGCCCAAGCATGCGCCACAAGGCCGCCAACTAATAGAACCTGAGATTCTGTCAAAGGGGTGATACAATCAGGAGTTAAAAATATGGGGGCGTATTTCACTCATGATGTAGAGAAGAAAGGAAAAAGATAGCCAGACATAAAACACGAAATGACACAATGTCGTGTGGAGTTTTTTATTATCAAATATTTACTATCGACTAATCGAAACTTCAAGATTAATAAATATATTTTGCATTCATATTGATTGATTGACTTGTTTTTTTAAGACTTATCAACCCATTATAGGTTATTTCAATAGGAAACATATTTCGGATTGTAAAAGTTTGCTTACACTAGCCTTTGTTCCCAAGCTGTTCAGATATTCACAGATTTAACTGTTTATATAGATGAATCAACGAATGTATACTTTGGAATAGGTGTCATAACTATTCAGAAGAGCAACTGAAATTTATGGTACAGGAACAGACATTTTTAATATATACTTACTGAATTCATTTTTAGCCGTATTCCTTTAATTGCTCCCAGTATAATTTCTGGATTATTTTAAAAGCCTTCCCAAATTGTTGCATCTAAGAAAGCAAAAATCATTAAAAGTAAGAACATCCAAAAAAGGCAAAGATGAAAAAAGCAATATTAGCGACCTGTTAACAATACTTATTATAGAGGAAATTTCGTTATGGTAACAAAAAGTATATTCACATATTTGTATGTATATATGTATATCTATCTATCAATCTATCTATATATATATATATATATATATATATATATATATATATATATATTAAATAAAATGAAACAACAGTAAGATATGTAATCCGGTGTTCTTATTGATATTTTTATTTTTTACAAAATAGTGCTCAATGTAAATTTACATAGCATTAATATTATAAATTAACTGATTTAAAATTAACTGATTTAAAATATGTTTTTTTAAATAAAAACCATAATTTAAATCATTTAATTTATAACAATTATATATGTGTGTGTATGTGTGTGCACGCGTGTGTGCATGTGTGTGTGCACGCGTGTGTGCATGTGTGTGTGCTTGGGTATGTGTGTCTGTGCGTATGTTTAGGTGACCTGGCAGTTCCAACAGTTCTTCGTTATAAGTCTGTGTGTATCTGTGTATGTGTCTGCTATCATTTTGGGAAGAATATTAGAATAATACAAAACCTATACTGGTAGCAAACATACATATGAATTCAGTAAATATACAAAAATAAAAGGTGGTGTAAGACACGGATATGTCTCCTCACCGGACTCATTGAACCTATACACTAGGGATGATTCTGAGTGAATAAGAAATCTTAACAGGATTCATTATTGGCGGCCACAATCTTAACAATATAAGATATGCAGATGACACAGAGTGGATAGCAGACACGGAAAAGAACCTGCAAGAACACCTACAGAAAATAGTGAAGAAAAGCGAGAAGAAAGGACTAAACAGCAATTTCAAGAAGGCAGGATGCATTGTTGTCAGCAAAAGGAAAAGTCCTATTGGACTGTTCCTTTTGAAACTTACAAGTGGAAATAACAAAATTTTCCTTTCCTTTTGAAAATGACAAAGTAGAAACAACAAAATCTATTCAAGTACAACAATTTAAATATCTAGGAAGTGTTTTTTTAACAGGGAACAGAAATTGCGACACCGATATCTGAAGGTACATTGGAATAGCGAAAGATGCTTTCCAAAAGTTAAGCAAAGTATTAAGAACCAGGAAGATTTATTTAGAAACAAAGAAAAAACTATTGAATTGTTATGCAATATGGCATTAAATGCTGGACTATCTTCGCGCAGACGAAGAAAAACCTTGACGCTTTAGAAATGTAGAATGATGAGAATACCATAGAATGAACACGTGAGCAACAAAGATGTTTTAGAGAAAATGGAAGCAAAACGGACACTAATACTTAACATAAGAAAGACACGGCAAGAATTTCTCTTTTAGTGATATTCTTACAACCAAATATCTGTCATCTTTTTATCTTGCCAACGTTTTTAATTTCTTTTTGCTTGTTTTGCTATCTCAATAACTTTATACTATCTTGTCTCTCTTTTGAGATTATACCTTTCTCAAGATTCAGAGAATTCTTTATATTATCTGAACTTAAAAAAATAAAATTTAATAATTACACTATATTTATACTTAATAATATGATTAACAGCCCTCAAGTTGAATCGTAAAACCTTACATCACCTAATAAGTTGTTCTTACATCTGTAATTTCTTTTATTTTTTAGTTTAAATATATAAAAATTACATTTGTATAGCCTTCATTATATCTAAAAAAAGGGCAAGGTGAAGCAGGTAAAATGTATCCATAAATGATTATTGTTTTTGAAGCAGTTGGAAGCAAGCGGGTTTGGATTTGAATCAGGTCGCTACTGACTTGAGAAAGAGAACATGTAAATTTAAGACAATCACAAAAATACTTACATCTACGACATTAAGACATTTAGCAATAAATATAATCCTGACATATATGTACAGAGGAAAGCGTAGTACTTGAAAGCAGGCACATTAAAATATATTACTTTGAGGATAAAATGGGGGCGAATTTCTTTAATTTACATCTAATAAAATATATACACTTAAGCGTCCCAAACCTTAGGATCAACGTTATTCGAGAAGCTGACAACCATTCTCTCGTAACAATGGCCCTTGTCAAATTTAAAGATATGCAAGCCGGTAGGTCGACCTCAAGTTATTCATTTTCATACGCTGTTATGTCCCATCATTAAAGGAGATGGATTTGAAAATGGAAAATCTTATTTAAACAACGGAGAGTTCTGGAAAATAACGAAAATATTACAAGATTAAATCTGGAAATTACAAAAGTTAATAGCGAAAAAACTGGTGATTGTTATAGAATGTCAAAGAACTCATATTCACATATAAGATAATAATTTATTCAGCTCTGTTGTATTAATGAAATATCTGCTTGTATTTTTTGTATTTATTTATAAATAGATATGTTTCACTTTCATTGTTTTCATAAAAACTGGCGCTCCTCAAACAAGTCATTATCAATGTTTTTAATAAGGATGAATAGAATACCAGTTTCACTGTAAAAACATCAAATTTGCATAATAAAATCTGCCATCACCTCTGTAATTAATGGTTTTTGGGTGGAGGGAGTTGGAGTTAATTTATTAGAAATTTGTGAACTAACGAAATACGCCTCGGGTGGCTGAAGTAGAACAAGTGAGCTAAGAGAGAGAGAGTGTCAGCCATCATTTAACACACTCGAATAATCTACCATTAATTTTTCTCCTCTCCCCCCCTCTCTCTCTCTCTCTCTCTCTCTCTATCTATATTTCACACACTCTCTCTCTCTCTTTCTCTATCTATTGGTAGTTTCCTAAAACACAGGAATAAGCGATGTCTAAATTATACAAAATGAATATTAAAGAAAAAATAAATGTTTTATATTTTTATTTATTTATTTTTTTTCAAATATTCACTATCAGTCAGTGAGTTATGTGCCATGCGTGATACACGCTTAAGCGATCATGTATCTTTCCATACATGACTGACGAAGCAATTTTTCCCGCAGCAGGTTGCCATTTCTTTCTGCGGTAGACCACTTGCCATCCAAGGCTATAGAACCCGGTCTATCCTGCTATTTACCCATAGCTTCATAGCTGGGTGCGAGGAAGAAGAGGATTCAGACCTTTCCCAAGGGTATTAGAACGTTAGTGAATGTAATGTATTCGACTGGAATTCGAACTCTGCTCTCCGATTCCTCAAACAATACATGAAATAATTTAAAATTAACTCTGTTGGATTTGACGCAACAGTTCTTGATCTACATACACATGTATGCTTTATTAAGGCAATATAGCAAGAAAATTATTTTCCAGCTAGCATTAAAGGAAGGTTCTCGCAGTTTGTAGAACATAAAATTTATCTACAAACCGCACGAACTTTCATTCCAACCAGATATTTTTTGTTTATTCTTATATGGCTATAGACAGCTTATAAGAAATGGATAATGACAGTTCCTGGTTTCAATGTCATGTAAATTTTTCATACAGCATAAAATTAACTATCAATGTTTTGTGCCTATAGAGAAAAAGCCTTTCTTAATTTCTACTTACCCTCAACTTCCTTGGCCCCCATTCAGAGATTGTAATGAAGAATTTTGTAGCTCCGTTGTGCTTGAGGCAGTCTTCTTAAAGAGATGTTCGGCATTATTGGGTCTGGAGTGCAATTATTCTGCAATGTGTGAACATTCAAATAAATTTGGAGAAAAGAGAGTAAGCAATAAAGAAATAAAAAGTAGACATTGGAAAAATCGACGAAGGAAGACAAGAAAAGATTGATATATTTCGAATTCAAACCACGAAAACAAACTCATAAGACTTTTCGTCACATCTTTTATAGATATTTATGATTTTATATTTATGTATTTATGGGAGTCTGTAAAGTCTAAAGTTAAATCAAATTTTAGTATGCTCATTATTTATACGTACTTTTACACGGTATTTTACCAAACTCCAAATTTCATCACACGCACACACGTGTGTATGTGTGTGTGTGGTGGTGGGGGGGGGTGATGAAACCAGCGTGGAAACTGTTTTGTTAAGTATCTCCTTGCGAAAAGTTCTCTACTTCATTTTGTTTCGTTCTGCAATCATCATTTCTTAACATTGCATATATACATAAGTCAAAATGATGCGCTTTTATAATCTGAGAATAAATTCTCCTCAAAAACAACACTGAAATTTGTCATTTACATGATGGTATTCATGATAAACATTCTTTCAATGTGACTAGTAGCAAAATTTTAGCATATTAAATTGGATTCCATTTTAACTTTTTCTGATCTCTCTCTCTATATATATATACATTTTACATTTCTCTTCAGGCCTCTTGAACTACTCCATTTCTTCATACATAATTTTGGTCTCTGTCCTTTCGTGGATGCGTTGCCATTTTCTTTCGTTTTTCTATATTTTTAACCTATTTTACCCTATGTATTTCACGCATCTTTTTATCTATTCACAATACTTCTCTACATATCATCAAACAGTCCGCAGCCTTAAATGTAAACTTTTCACTGTGTAATGTTCGATCTATGTGATTAACATTCACGATTGAATCAAGTGTCTTGACATGGAAAAAAGTTATTTTGAAAAATATAAATATCTTTTGTGTAAAACGAATGCCTCTTATTAATGTATTTGTAACGTATAATTCAATATATATCATGTGCATTATCATTGAATCCCGACGTCCATATAAGCTTTTGCTGATTTTTTTCTTTTGAAAGTTAAAATCTGTCATATATCTGATTTGATAGTGATTTCATTTTTTTTCTTATTCATCCTCCTTTTTTTCCTTTTGTTTCATTATCTTTCTGACTTTTCCTTCCTTATTATCTCCCCCCACCTTTTCTGTATCTGCTGCTGCTGCTGCTGTTCTTTGATCTTGACTTTTGTTTGTATTATTAATTTCTCTAAATGTTGTTTTCTTTTTTTAATTCGCTTACATGCTCTTCTTTTAATTTTTATATTTATTTTGTCCATTTAATAGGTATTTTCTTCGGGATTTGGATACAAGTAATCATTACTCTTATTCCCTGTAGAGTCATCAATGAAAAAAGAATGAGTAACTTTTTTCCCTTTGTATCATTATAATACTATTTATATTACGATTGACAAACTTTAATATATTTTCCCATTACTCTGAAAATCGTGAAGTGGCTGCACTCAGTGCAAATAGTAAATTATTACCTATTTTCTTCAATCTAAATAATCACGGTTTTTTCGATATATTCATTACTTAAAATTAAGACAAAATTCTAATAGCCCATTCTATGCTTTAAAATGTATTAAGCAAGTACTTGTACGGTGGCTTTTCGATTTGCATTCATATTTTATAGGTTCTCACTCTTTTTACAATGCTCCTCCATTCTTTGTTCCTCATATTACCTTCATGTCCACGATGATTTTTTTCTACCTATCCCATGAGTTACATGAGTCTAGTTTTGCTAACTCTCCTCCCCGAAGGCCTAAAACGTTTCGACTACGACTTTCATGGCCCGTTGGTCACGCAAATCACGTGACATTGGTAAACGTGACGTTTGCGTGGTTGAGTGGTGAACGCATGCCACCGACACCAGTCAGTGAGCCCGCCGGCAAAGTTGTAAATGAGTCGACGAATCTTGTATGTTTCTGCATCAGAGATCAGTGTCAATTAATCCCGCTAGATGTTGTTTTAAGGTTAGTGTTGTCGACAGCGGCCACCCTGCTGCAACCCGCACCCTCATATATGGAAAGGAAAATGAGGAAGTAAAATGAAAAACAAAGGGAGACTCGGTAAGTTCGTGTAAACTGAAGGAGAAAAAACACGAGACAGTGAAGGAAATGAACGAGATGTGTTACAAAAACAGACAGAATGTAGAATGATAAGACTTTCTAATCAAATGACTGATATTTCGTATAGCCACTGTTAAATATTCTTGATTAATTTCTAACATTTCTTAGATAATTTATTTTCGCTTATTCAAATAGAAATGAGCAAGTTGTTAAACATAGATTTTTTTAAATTGGTAAAAGAAGCAATCATAAGCAACTTGAGTAATATGAACGGCACTGAAAAATTCATCTTTTAATTATTCTTATTCAATAGAATCACTTCTCTCTTCTCCTCTCCTCGGTCAGTCAGTCTCTGTCTCTGTCTCTCTCTCTCTCTCTCTCTCTCTCTCTCTCTGAAATAGGAAGATGGCTGAATCTTATTTTAGCAATCCTCATATGTCAATGCAGCACGACTTCTAACAATTCCTCGATTGAAATTAAATTGCAAAATTAACAGATCAGTTGCTCCATAAAATTACTATTATTGAAAATCGATTCATTTTCCAATGAAGAATTGTGAAAAATCATAAAACAATATGTGAAGAAATCCTCTGACATTTTTAGTTAAAATGTCCTTTAAAAGTACAATGATATCTGTTTTTATGATATTTTTTATACTAAATTTTTATACTAAATAACAATCTATCACTCATATGAAGTGCGCTATAGTTAACAAGTAGCACCACTTTTCTAGCTGTTGTTTCTTTATTTTCATTTGTTTAATGTCATTTAAAAAATAATCGTATATTCGTATTCACTGTCATATTAAACTGTCATATATATATATATATATATATATATATATATATATATATATATAGATGGATGGATGTATGTATGTATTATCACTCACCGATAGCACAACTCAGGTTTCATGCACAACGCAATCTTCAGCATCTGAAGATTACGTTGAGCATGAAAGTCGAGTCGTGATGTCGATGACGGATAATATGTATAGTTATTATATATACCTAATAACTCTTTTGTATTGCATCGAGTACTGTTTTATTAACACCAGCACAATATGTGCGATATATTATAATTATATATATATATATATATATATATATATATATATATATATATATATATATATATATATATATATAAAGAAAATATAGGATAAAGAAAAGATAAAGTAGGAAAGAGATCTTACATGTTTCACTTTTTTAAAGCTTCGTCAGAGATCAAAATAAAAAAATAATAATAATAAGCAAAGAGATGCATTTAATGAAGAGAAGCATGTTAGATTAAAATCTGTTTCCAACTTTTTCTTTATTCTATCGGATTCCTATCCATACTCGATGTACATATATATATATGTTTAACGTTCTTTTTTATAGATAGAAGTATTTAAGTAAATGCTCTGTTTATAATAAACAGTATTAAATAACATTTACCGGCCTGAATGTCCGAGAAATTTTCATAGAAAATATTCGTCCTTTGACAGGATTCGAACCTGCATCCTATACGGAACCGTCATTTACGCTGACGTGCCTTACCGATCGGCCACAAAGAAGCGTCCGGTAGACAAGGTCGAATTTACTGCTTATAAACTTCAATCTTCCATGAATCTCGTACATTCATAACTGCTCTGGCGTATCAAATATAAACAAATGACGTCATATATTAAGAAATGGACACAGTCCGACAATTTATTTATTAAAGACATTTTTATGTTTAACGTAAGGTAAGGCACGTCAGCGTAAATACAGTTCCGTATAGGATGCAGGTTCGAATCCTGTCAAAGAACGAATATTTTCTATGAAAATTTCTCGGACATTCAGGCCGGTAAATGTTATTTAATACTGTTTATTATAAACAGAGCATTTACTTAAATACTTGTATCTATAAAAAAGAACGTTAAACATAAAAATGTCTTTAATAAATATATATATATATATATATATATTCAACTAATTCAAGTAAATATGTTCGCCCTAAATATGTTTGCTCTATCACTAATATCTAGCGCTTTCCGATAAGCACCGCACATATATAAAATATATATATATGGAATTTCTATATATACGTACACACACACACACACACACACACATATATATATATATATATATGTGTGTGTGTGTGTGTGTGTATGTGTGTATATATATAGAATAGACAGAGAGAGGGAGATAAAGAGTGAGATAGAGAGAGAGATATAATTGAAAGTCATGCAATAGGTATAGCCTAAAGTATTTGAAACGGAATAATCACAGATGTCTCATAAAATACTTATTGCACTAATCTTAAGGTTTAATGAAATCAAGATTTACTATTGTCTCTGTTTTTACGAACTAAATGACGGCATCAAAAGTTAATCCAATCCAGTTTAAAAATCAAATGTACTGTTGATTTGATATCCAGAATTGAAAAAGTGTAGGATATATATATATATATATATATATATATATATATATATATATATATATATAGTTGGATTGATGTGAGTTTGTGACTCTGTTTTCACGCTATTGGCGATCGTCAGACAAACTGATTTTAAAATTTTGGATTTATATATGGCTGCGTATATCGGTGGTTTTATGGAAGTGGGAGAAAAAACTGACGTCAGAACGCCACTCATACTTACGCAAACATGCGTACACGCACGTACACTCATTGACATATGCAGACACGCACGCACGCACGCTCACTTACCGGACATAGGAATATATGAACATGTGAACAGTGAGGGACTGGGCATATATGCGCATATGTGTGTCGTTGCGCACAATCTCTCTCTCTCTCTATATATATATATATATATATATATATATATATATATATATATATATATATATAAGTGTAAAAGACAATAGGAAAACTGTAATATTAGCCGACGCGTTTCGTCCAATGTAAATTTTTTCAAGACAAAAACGAAATGAATTTATTAAAACAAAGTAACTAATAATAACAAAACAAAATGTCCTTAGCAACTGGAAGTATTTAGAAAATGGTACACGTTAACTCTGAGAAATATGTATATATATATGTTATGCAATTAAAAAATTAAATGCGACATATATATATATATATATATATATATATATATATATATGTTAATTTTTAATTGTATAATATATATATATATATATTGTATATTTTTAATTGTATAATATATATATATATATATATATATATATATATATAAAAGTTTTTTAGAATATTATACAATTAAAATTAAATGCGACATACATATATATATATATATATATATATATATATATATATATATATATATATATGTATGTCGCATTTAATTTTTAATTATATTATAAACCTATAAATATATATATATATATATATATATATATATATATATATATATATATATATATATGTATGTATGTATTTATGTCGCATTTAATTTTTAATTGTATAATATTCTATACACCTTTCTGTCGTTTTTAATGCTCGGAATCAAAACACAAATAAACCAATTTTCATATTTTTATTGCACACTGGTATTACGGAAGTAATAATACAACTAAAATTGATCTTTAGAAAAGTAATCTTTAGTTCAAATTAAATACACCCCTTAGCATCTAACATCAAACACAGACATAAATATTTGCGAAGCCCCTGTATGTATGTATGCATGTGCGCGTGAACATGTATGTATGTGTTTCGCTGTATGTATTCTAATCATATCCACACAGAAATGAGCAGTCAGGGTGAACTGAATGGGTTTGCTATTCAACCTCCTCCAGCAGCAAAAGTGGTGCAAATTTGACATATGCTGAACCGGAAATGAACGACAGCCATTATAGGCGATAAGGTGGTTTGTGTCGTAATTGGCAGTAACGGCCTACACGATGGCAGATATTGCATGTCTACACAAACATTGTTTAAATAATTTCCAGAGACGCTTAGATCAAATGTATTATTTTTCAGACGCAATTGTCCTAATTGTTATTTCCTTCAACATACGAGCAGCTGAATGTAGCGGTTTCTGCGCAGATCTACAAACAAATTTGTTCATTAGGCAATTTTAACACATAAAGATAACTGAAAAAATATTTAGTAAAAGATGACTTTCATTATTTATTTAAGAGACAAATCATATGAAACATTAAAATGAATAAAAACAGAAGTTTCCTAAGAAATGATGAGGAGAATTGCAAAATATATATCCATGAAAGTTTAAAGAAATAAATGCTTAAACAGCAGAAAGAAAATATCCAGCTCAGCTTTCATGAAATCAGAATCAAGTAGTTAATTTGAAGAATATTCTGGCAGTTGCTAATATATCAATAAGGGGAACGAAAATATCAACTACAAGCGTATTTTTTTTTTCAGAAATTCGTTATTCCTTTGTATACAAGTTTACGCCCATATGAGTTTCTTATCAGCCTGTGTGATATATGAGCTCTCGTTTCGGTGGGTATTAACATAAATGGCATTTTCCATGCAGTTATAACTAGACTCTGCAGAATCATGAACTTCGATTTTTAAGTCGTTCAAAATTCCTCTTTTTCTTTTATCATATCACTTTTATCTATTAAAACATTACTGTAAAGTTATGAGCGACCAAGAAGCCCTACTAAAAATCTGATGTTTGGAGAGATTTGACGAAGTGGGTCGACCGGAAAAATTTTTTAGCATCACCATGTAAATTAATAATCTCTCTCTCTCTCTCTCTCTCTCTCTCTCTCTCTGGGACACGGTAGAAAGGAGAAGAGGGAGAAAGGTCGCTCATCATTTTTCTAACTTGAATTCTACGTCATAATCTTTTATTTCAATTATGCTATCTTTCTTTTTTTTTCTACTCTTTTGTACTGTGTCCCTTCGGAACGTGGGAAATCATGGCTCTCCACAACTTCCTATCCTTTATAGCTTTATAGTAAGATTTGTCTTTTTACTATCGCCCCGACTGCTTATTCTGCCATCCATTTACATAAGATTTTTTTATATAACCTATCTAATTCCTCTGTCCCTCAGTATTCCCTGTGAGTATCAAATTCCCCAAGCCCTCTTTCCTCATTATGCGTCCTAAAACTTTCAACTCTCTTTTTCTAATTCTAAGTATAAGCGACCTTTTCGTTTCTATTATCCTTAAAACTTCCTCGTTACTTACATGTTTAGTCCATGGTATTCTCAGCATCTTTCTGTTGTTTCAAGTTTCTTCATTTATGAAGAGATGGTCCAACTTTCACTACCATATATGAGGACCGATATTACATAACGGTTCGGTAAGCTTTGTCTTTTTTTTTTTAATACTTTGCTTAGCTTTTGGAAGGCATTTTTGCTGTCTCAATATGCCTTCGGATTTTAGTGTCACATGTCTCGTCCTCTGTTAAAACACTTCTCAGATACTTAAATTTTCATACTTGCTTGATTTGAGCTCTCCAATTCGTAGTTCGAATCATGGTCCGTTTCACTTGCTGACAACCATTCATACTGTCCTTTTGCAATTGATGCTTAGTCCTTTCTTCGCATCTTTCTTTACTACATTCTCTCGTAGTTCCTGCAGTTTCTTTTCTGTGTATGCTATCAACACTGCGTCATTGTCATATTTTGTTTTTAAGATTGTGACTACCAATTAGAAATCCTGGTAAGACGCTTTCTCACGATCGCCTCGCTATATATTTTTGCGTATTTACTGAATTCATTTTAAATGTATATTTTAAGAATAGTATCTAAAGTGATGATCCTGATGGGAGAGGTTGTTTCTTTGAAATGCTACATTATTATTATTATTGTTTTATTTCCTTTGATTTCTGGTGTATACTCATTTTTTCCGGGTCCCGACCAGAGACCTAAGGTCAGAAATGGCATCATGATATTTTCCACTGAACAGTTTTGGAAAAAAAAATCGTATATATTTTACATAGATAAAGCCCTTCGTGAGATGTGGGCTTTACTTGTGAGTACAATTTTATGTATTTTTTTAAGGTATGGGCTACCAGGGATTCCCTTCAATGAGTCTATTGGAATCGTTTCCTATCAATCCGAGGGCTCTAACTACAACTGGAATTGTTAATGTCCTCATGAGCCACATTTTTGAGATTTCGATTTCAAAGTCATTGTATCTTGATAGTTTTTTGAAGATCTTCAAAGATACATCGCAGTCTGCAGGGACTGCTATGGCAATAAAGAGACATATTTTGTATTTGCGATCTCTAATCACGATGTCGGGGAGATTAGCTTTGATTCTTCTCTCTGTGTCTATTGTAAAGTCCCATAAAATTATTACAGGTCCCATCTCCATAATCGGGTCTGTGTGGTGTTCATACTAATTTCTTTCAATTTCCTTTGCTGATTTGCAGATTTTCCAGTACAGGTATTAACTCACTCTGTCATGCCGTTTTATATTCAGTGGGTACCAATACCCTGCAACCTGATACAGGATGGTCAACTGTTTCTGGATATTTATCACAGAATCTGCATTTTGGACCAACATAATTTTTCATTATGTGTGTTTGGTAATTTCTAGTTCGCAAGCATCGGTCCTGTGCAGCAATAACAAAACTTTCAGTTTCAGCTTTTAACCCTGCACTACGTAACCACTGATGGGTAAGGGGTTTGTCTACATCAGCTTGTTTCGAACGGGCAGAATATTGACCGTGAAGCGGTTTATCTTGCCATTGTTTCTGTATTTAGTCGACTGCATTTGCCTTGATTTCTTGTTAAGTATTTTGCAGCTTCAGTCGGTGTATTGTACTTTACTTGTATTTCTTCACCATTTGAAACTCCATTTTGAACTTGCTGGCTTCCTTTATTACTGAATAAAGTGGCTTACTACTTTCATGTTCTTTGACACAGATCATCAGCCTGTCTTCTGTAGTTTCCGTAGGTACCTTTGAAGGCAAATTGTTGTACTTTTGTAAAACAGTTCTAGTTGAACTAATCCTCTGACTCCTTCGAATCTGGGCACATTCAGACGATTATTATTATTATTATTATTATTAACAAGATATCAAACAGATATTATTATTATTATTATTATTATTATTATTATTATTAACAAGATATCAAACAGATATTATTATTATTATTATTATTATTATTATTATTATTAACAAGATATCAAACAGATATTATTATTATTATTATTATTATTATTATTATTATTATTATTATATATACGATGCGAAATAGTAGCACACGCTTGGTCACTTGTTGGGCTGCAAATAGAAACTGATCCCTTATATTATTGAAAATTTCCATCATCCTAAAAATTTCGACCTTATTTCGGGCAGAATGCTTTAACTAGAAGAAAATTATACTCTCCCTACAAAGTAAATATTCCTCATAACGTATCAAATATATTTCTAGGCTTTCGAAAATCGTTTTTAGAATCTATATTTCTCATTTTATAGATACGTCATTTTTCACAAAGAATTTGACTCTTTGATTTGTATGGATTTGATTCATGATTGCAATCTAAGACAAAATAGAATATAGATATCATTTTAAAATATCTATATCCAATATTGAAAAAATATATTAAAATATATATCTATCTTTTATCTATCTTCTATAACGTTGATTTTTGACGCCATCAACACTTATAAAGAGATTAATGGATTTCCATTGATGTTCGAAATGATTTAAGAAATTGGCAAAAAACTTCCTTCTTACTAATGGAATACGAAGGGAATGAGGGTGATTCTTTCCCTTGTATGTATAGAGGATTGAACGGCCTCATTTCAATATCTACTATTTTTCTTTTCAACAAATAAGTTAAGAAACAATAAACAACAAGGGAAATAACAAATTCGACAAATCAATGCAATAACAAAATTAGATTTTTCTTTTATCAGTGACAAAAGTGATACAAATTGTGTTGATGTTTTGTATTGAAATTATTTTCGCATTTAAATTTGTGTACAACTATTTTGTTTTTGTGTTAAGTAGAAGTTTAAATTTAGTTCAACGTCCTTTCCTAGTTTGTTTGAAATAGTAATTAAATTTTTATGGAAATAATTTGTGTTGAATAAATTGTTGGATGAAAATATTTGCAAGTTGAAAAAATATTTATGAGTGTATGTTAAAATTAAACAGTTTCTTGATAGCTGAATTTTAAGTATAAATTAGTTTCCAATTCACAGTTCATTCAGAAGTTGTCTCTCTTTGATCGTAATCCTTTGTTTTCAAGATGATGTTGAAATATTGATGTGATCTTTAAATTTTGTAATTTAGTTCCGTTATCAAGTGTTGATATTGATAAAGTTTAAATGAACTCATTGACGAGAATGAATAATGATCGCTGTGCGAGTTAGTGAGTGAGTTTTCTTTGTGCAAGTTGGAAAATTGTTCAGAAGTAACTTATAAACCTGAGAATTGTTTGACGTGAATTCAGTAAGTGAATGATTGCTGGACAGATTCTCACTAGCGAAAATATGCTAGTGTATTTATTTACTTTCTAATCACGTGATATGCTCGAGAACACGTTTTCATTTTTTTGCGCTTTTTGGTTTGAACAGGTCGCGCGTAGGCGGAAGCATGACCTTGGCATTATTGGACCAATCAGAATGTGTCAGTTGCTGAAAACTTGGTTTGAAGCCTCTATGGGTTTAGCTGTGCAAGATTGTAGAACTTTCCACGTGAAGATAAACAAAATACAGTTTTCATTTTTATTGTCCACTCAGGGCGTATTTAAATGACAGAATTATGGAAACTTAAGTGTGATCCACTGAAATGTAGAAGTTAGATTCTACATATGTCACATGGCGGATCTTCGCTGCAAAGGTTACGACTGGCGGAACAAAGCATTGTAGCTCGTCAGAACATTTGCTATGGAAATAGCGATAGATTAGCGACAGGCATGAGACTTCAATTAGTGCTAAAGGGCTCGTATGGTTGAAATAATTCACCACCCACAAGGCCACGTAGATGCTTTTGAATTCTATCAAGACAGACGTGAGGACTGGACAGCTCCAATTCAGATATAGCAGCAATATTCCATTTTTGGTCCAACTTGGCACTTGTAAAGATAAAGTATAGCAGGAGGGGTCAGATGCTTACTGGAGCGGTATAAAGAGCAGACCATTTTTTAGCATCTTTACCGATGGATCGTGTATATCCTGAAAACAAGTTATCAATATTTTTAACGAGGATAGATATTATAAGCCTTAAACTTACATTAGCTGTTGCTTATTTCAATATAACGTGAAGATTTTAACAATTTCGTTTGCTTATTACCAATTTTATTGTGGAAACATCAAATTGCATAATGAGGTCTTACAGTGTACGAGCTGGGTACGTAAAAGTTCCCGGTCAGACTCACTTCCCAAAACATTATCAAATGACCGAACATAAGATTTTTTTGGAATGTCTTCTTATTCGAACCAAGAACTTTTCAGCACTCATTTGTTTTTACTTCTCTAATACTATTTGTCATTATGAGCAAAGCAAATATTTGATTATAGTCGAGAGCAACTGGCCGTTTCTCTAGTGATCAGTCTAGTACGTGTGAAATGGGCGATTGTCAAATTGTTTAATTAGTATAACTCACTCTTGAATTGGTTAACACTTCAATACATAGTCGCACTCTGAGGAAATGAAAAGGTATTTTTCCTCAGACAATTCAATTTTAAAAAATAAAAAAATGAACTCGTTTATTTCAAGTTCTCAAGTTAAAAAAGTTTACATTATTTTATTAGTTAAAATGGGTTTGGTTCTAAATTGCTGATTCCTGGAAATGTTAAGATGTGATTTCAATTTGCTCTTCTCATTCATATTGGTCGTTCAACTCGGTTCCTATTTTATACAATGATGGCTTCCAAATTTCCACATATAGAAATATTTGAATATGTTCACATTTGAAGTTTAAAGTATCCCGTTCACTTTGTTACTTATCCATTCCTTAAACGTTATGAGGCAGGCAATAATTGGTCAAGTTATTTGTTGATGCAAGTTTGGTTGACCTTGCCGCATATCTCTTTAATGCTACTCTATTAATGATGACTAATATCCACAATTCTCTCTCATTATTTTCATTATTTCGCTTATCGCACCCATAAAATTGCTTTGATTCTACATTAAAACAACGTCACAAGCAAACTTTTCAACGACAGTAACTCCCAACTATACTCACAGGCACATATACACAAATAGAGGTGGTATAGGTGGGTAATTGATTGTATGGGGATGCGTGTTACAGCGACATTTCAGCTTTCAAATAAGTATTGAATTAAAATTTTTAGGAAACAAATGAAGCCTAAAAGCATAAACAAGAATTCTAAGAAGTACGTATTTCTCAAGAAATGATCACTTTACTAATATATATTGGGTTATCTGTTATAAGAGAAATCATGAGCCAAAAATATATTTAGGGAATTACTCGTATATCCGTTTCTGCAACTCGAACTTACTGCATTTGGTTATATTAGTAGTGCTTCATGTATTATTCCCGATGTTAATTAATATATTTCTTACCACTTAAAATATCACTCTTTGAGATCACGTCACTTGTATATGTATACGGCCCATTTTCTGCTGTTGTCATTAAATTTCTTCTTAAATACTGTCAATTTTATCGCAACTGTCACATTGCTTTTTTTACGAATAATACGTATACAACTTGGATTAGGAAAGTTTCAAGCAAGTTTTGATTTTACATCTTTTATGCTTGAGAACCTGTGAAGAAGGCTTCACGAAGCGATGTCATTCAAATAAGCTATATATATATATATATATATATATATAGATAGATAGATAGATAGATAGATAGATAGAATTAATTTTCTTCTCAGATCGCCTTTCCTCTGACATGATGTTATAGTTTTGTCTTCACCTTTTTTCACTCGTAAATCTATTTTCGATTCGCTGCTTAATTCTGTCCCACATGCGTTCAATATGCATTTTCAATTCCATATTCCTAAAGCCCTTTTACCGCATATATCATCCGACAAATTTCAATTTTTACTTTATGATTCGAAGTATAATCGCCCCTTTTTGGTTTAAAACCTCCTCGTTATTTACATGTTCAGTCCATGTTATTCTCAGCATCCTTCTGTAGAACAACATTTCTTCATTTGTGACGACATAATCTAGTATTCACTGTCCTAGAAGACGACCGATATTACTTAATACTTCAGCATTCGTTTCTTTCTTTGTAACGAAATTTTCCTCTTTCTTAATACCTTGCTTAGGTTTTGGAAGGCTCTTTTCACCATTCCAATGCGCCTTCGGACTTTGGTGTCGAATTTTTCTTCCTCTGTTAAAATGCGTGTTATTTTTTATTGCTTGATTTTGATGTCTTCAATTCGTAGTTCGCATCCTAGTTTTTATACTTGCTGCCTACCACGCTTTCTGTTTTCTTACAATTGATGTTTAGTCCATTCTTCTGACTTTCCTTTACTATCTTCTCTAGGAGTTCCTGTAGTCTGCTTTCTGTGTCTGCTATCAACACTGTGTCATCTGCATATCTTATGTTGTTAAGATTGTGGCCGTCGTTAATAAATTTTGGTGGATTTTCCAATTCTATCGGGATCGCCTCACTGTAAACGTTCAATAATTCCAGTGTTATATGCCATTTTCTATTGTTGTATGTTTACTGAATTCAGGCGGTTTGCTCACACTATAAGTTCTGGGTTATTCTAATAAATATCAGGTCATCCCATAAGTTCTGTCCGAATTTTGAATAAGTGACCAAATGTTACATTTAATTACAGATTCAATCAACAATGTATTTTTCCCTGATTATCTATGACTTCCTTCCATCTATTAACAAGCTTACTAATTCCATTACTCTAAAATTCTTTTGGCTTTGATTCGAAGAACTCACAAATGTCAGTTTTAACCTCTTCCTGTGTTACAAAAGCTGTTTCTTCCAAATGATTCTGTAAGCTACGAAACAAATGGTAGTCTGAAGGAACAAGATCGGGAGAATAAGGTGGATGAGGAATTTTCTCCCAACCAAGTTCTTCGATCTTTTGTGACGTGATTCTTGCTGTGTGGGGTCGTGCATTGTCCTGATGAAACATCACCTCTTTTCGATTCACGAGAGCAGGTCTTTTTTTCCTCAAAGCTTGGTCCAAACGCTCTAATTGTTGACAGTATATTTGAGCATTAATTGTTGCATTAGGTGATAATAATTCAAAGTGGATTATTCCTTGGCGATCCCACCAGATTGAAAGAAGAAACTTTTGCCCATGTGGCTGGGGTCCTTCCCCTTTACCAAGCCACTGTCTACCATGCTTAACATTTCGATAAAAGATTCATTTTCAGTCACCAGTCACAAGTCTATCCAAAAAAGGTGAAACAAGTTGGCGAGAATGGAGAGAAGAGCAGATGTCAACTCGGAATTTGAGGTTGTTTTCAGACAATTCATGAGGCACCCATTTTCCAAGTTTAGGAACTTTTCCAAGTTGTTGAAGATGACGATGAACAGTTGTATGGTTTGAACTGAGAACCACTGCCAATTCCTTAACTGATAAAGCAGGATTTTCCTCAAGGGCTGCTTCAAGAAGCTTTTCATCAAACTCAACTGGACGTCCGGTTCGATCTTCATCTTCAAGTGTGATATCTCCACCTCTGAATTTTGCAAACTATCTTCTGCAAGTTCTTTCATTCACACATTCCTCTCCATAAACTTAGTGAATGTTTCTAGCCGCTTCGGCTGCTGAGTTTCCTTTCTTGAACTCATAAAGCATTATGTGCCTCAAATGATTCTTGGGTACTTCTATGTTAGCAGGGTTTTAATCAAACAGAATTTAATTTTATTGTTCTCTGAAATAAAATTTTATCAGTTTAAATGCATCTAAACATAAAAATAATGTTCAGCTCCATTAGACATTATAAAATACTTCTTAAATTTCGTTCATTTTAAAAAAAAGGTAAAATTCGGACAGAACTTATGAGATGATCTGATAAATAAAGTTTTCCTGTCATATCAAACAGTTCTTCTGTGTATAATTTATCAAGCGATTTCTGATATCATTCTGAGTATAAATACCGCATTCATTGTAATCCTGGAAGACTGACACCAATATTCCAGTCAAATGGAAGATTTAAATTTATAATCAAACTGAATTCTATAAGGAAAGCAAAACAGATGAGACCCACTGTAAACATATGGATGTTTTCCTACAAACATTTGGAATGAACATCCCAGTGGTAAAAAGAAAATCAAGATTCCATACATGTTATTTACATATTTGCCTCGTGAGATAAAAAGTGATTTTGAAATATTTACTTTTTCTTTGTCATGTGACATTCTTCAATCTATTTAAAGAAACTAAAGATTATATATTAATACAGTACACTAAAATATACTGCAAGTGATCGGTATTATGAATACCATTCACTTTGCTGACTTGTCCAGCTGAACACATTATATGTACACTCGATAAAAAAGAGTGTATATAAATATGCATTGTGTTAGAATAGAGGGATAAAAAGAGCGTAGGACAATGCAGAGGTATAGACACTGTAAAAGAGAAAGAGACTGTGAGAGAGAAATGGAAATCATTATCATATAAGTGAGAAAGTCAACAAAAGACTGAACTTGAAGAGTTAAAAGGAAAATGGAATATAATTAGTGAGGAGAAAAAGGAGTGAACAAATGTAGTTTGGGAGCGTTTCTCACTCTGAACTCTAAATTATCATATTTTGTCCATTAGTTCCATTTAACATAACAGCAACATTGTTTTCCAGTAATGAAGGCGAGTTGTGTTGACTTTGAAAATTACCTATGTGTGTATAGAAACGTTTATTTGATTGCAGTGCTCCACTTCGCTTACGGCTATTACAAAAACGTTCAAATAGATTGTTAGTATCGGACATTTCTGAATGGTGGAATGTTGTCTAGAGGGGGCTTGCTATCAACCAAAAACGATAATTAAGTATGTGTATGTTACCAAATTATCCATTTAATTGTCCTCTATATAGCTAATGGTACTGAGTCGATTACAAATTGTACAATTTCAACGAACTATTTGTGATAAGCTACTCACATATCGGATAAAGATTTTAAAATATTTTCAAAAACTTTGATAATTAAATTATTATTGCACATCTTTTCGAAAGCTGAGTTATTTATTTCCATTTAAACGTTCCCTAAATTATAGATGAGGCAATTAAATTTAAAAGCTAGTATTTAAAGTTTAAAAATTAATAATACTTCGGAAAAAGGACACTTGTTTAAAATGAATCATTTCAATGATGACACTTTCATAGCCACAACGTCACTATCACTATATTGATATTAAACTTTAGATGAGGCATAACTTTATTGAATTTATATTGATCCTTATATATGTGTGTGTGTCTGTGTGTGAAGGGATGTAATAAAAATATAAAATGTATCATTTAGCTGATTGATGTTATATTCAGCACCTCTACTCTGGATATTCATTGAGGAATCTTTGTTTGCTTTACTCGTCAGGAGGCATCAGAAAATGTCTGTCAATTTGTTTTTGATGGGATTTTTTTATATTAAAAATAATTTATGCACTTTTTTATTGGTATTAGGTTGATTTTCTTCTTTGTATATGTGTGTATATGTATGTGTGTGTGTGTGCTCGTGTGCGTGCGCCTATGTGTGTGTAAGATAGAACGTGTGCGTATATGCACATGTTTAAGATGTCATGGTTATTTCTTCTTTTCATAATTTCCTTGTCACTTTATACTCTCTCGTTATTCCTTTTCTTTCTTTTCTTTATCTTTCGGCTCTGAATGTCATAAGATAATGTAACGAAATTATTTTGGAGTCAGAAACGACTTAATATTAGGTTAATATTCCAGAATTGACGGGGTTTTCTAAAGTTTTTCAAAATATAGGTGTATTACTTTTTGAATTTATTTCTTGTCTAAATAATAATAATAATAATAATAAAGTAAGAAAAGAATACTACAGGTGTGTGCGTCTGGTGTTAAATACCAATTTGAATTCACAAAACAGAACATCAGCCATAAATACTTTTGCTGCCCCTTTGGTGCAATACAGTTTCAACATCCTTAATTGGACCATAGCTAACATTAAGCAAATGGATATCAAAACGAGAAATCATCTCACTTGCCACTGCATTCATCATCCTAAGGCTGATGTTGATCGTCTCTATGTGTCCATATCCGAAGGAGGCAGAGGATTATTTCAAATAGAAATGTCTTACAAAATCACAACAATTGGTCTTCAAAGACAACAAGGAACTAGAGAAGACTTGGTGATGATCTGTGTCAAAGATCATGAACAAAATAAGAAATTTTATTCACCAATAAAGGAAGCCAACAAATTCAAAAGGGAATTTCAAGTGGGTGAAGAAGTGCAAGTAAAACATAATACACCTACTGCGGCGGCGAAGAACCTAATGAAAGAAAGCAAATGCGGAAACGATGGCAAGATAATGGCTAATAATCTGCCTGTACCAAACAAGCTGATGTATACAAACCCCGTACGCATCAGTGATTACGTTAGTCCAGAGTTAAAAGCTAAAACCGAAGGTTTTATTCTTACTGCACAGGATTAATGATTGGTAACTACAATTTACCGAGCACACATACTGAAAAATTGTGTTGACCCCAAATGAAGATTATGTGATAAATATCCAGATAAATATTCCATGACCAGTTCATTGATATTGATATTCATGTATCAGGTTCCACAGTGTTGGCACTAACTGAATATAAACTCGGCATGATAGAAGGACCAATATCTGCACTGGAAAGTATGCAACTTTTAAACTGTAAGAAACTGGTATGAACATTACCCAGACCCGGTTAAAGAGATATGACCTGCAACAATTTTCTGGAAGCTTACAATACACACAGGCAGTACAATGAAAGCTAGACATTGTGAACAAAGACCACAAAAACAGAATGTACTTTCTTATTAACATGACAGTCGCGGCAGATTGTAATGTATCTTTGAAGATCTTAAAAAAAAACTATCAAAATTCAAGGATATTGAAATGGAAATCTCAAAATTATGGCACATGAGAACACCAATAGTTCTAGTAATAGTTGGACCCCACGAATTAATTGGAAAAGGGTTAGATAGACTCATTGAAGGGATTCCTGGTAGCCAATGCCTTAAAGAAATTTTAAGAAAATCTACTCACAAAGGGTTTTATCTATGTAAAATGTGTCTGATTTTAGGGGGGTTGAGGGAGTTGTAAAAATGTTCAGTGGAAAAATGTCATGAGGCCATTTCTGACCTTAGGTCTCTTGTTGGAACCTGGAAGGAAATGTGTATGCAACAGAAATCAAAGGAAATTAACATTATAAATAAATCAATATTATAAATAAATCCAAAAGATATAGGGCAGGGAAACAGATTCCCATGATAATTTAATAAAGTATTTTATTATTTTAAGTTGCAATTTTACAACCATGACTATTGATATCGTTACTTTTTCAAATGTTATTATTCGCAGACATTTTTTATTGGTCCCCGAGATCTTCCTTGCTTCAATATTATTTACCATTTTCATCTAATGATGAAACAGAACTGGTCTTTTGGATTTATACGTGGAAAGTTTGAGGGTATTCCAATAATTTGGTGTTTATAATCATTTTTGGCAAACTTTATGGATCATTATTGTGCACACTGATACTCTTTAGATTAAAGCTTCTTTGTTGTGACCTGTACAACTCAAAAACAACTTGATTCACTTCATTTATCTTAAGTCATCATCAACTTTGAAGCAACTTAAACTTTTACTGCCTATAATATTATCCATAATTATTACTCTATCTCTCTACTGTCTCCTAAGTAGTGGTGGTTAACTATTCTCATGAATAACCAAACTACCAGACCCAGCCAATGTAGCTCTACATTCATCACTAAAGATTTCCGTGGAAAAATTTCGCCTTCTTCGCCTAACCTACACGTTGTGATATTTACTTTAAAGTGGTAGTTTGTTTGCTTTAACGTCATTAGCCAATGTTCTTAATATTTTACATTTTTATCTTTGTTTACATTTGCAACAAGTTTTGTAACAAATATTTTTCATGCTGGTAAGTCCACTTGTCTTGCTTTTTATCATCTTTTTTTTTTCAGATCTAATTTTGTGAGATTCTTAAAGCCAGTTTTATTCTTGTTCTTATCTTGCCAAAGGCTAATTCCGTTTTTATTGTTGTGATCCAGCTGTTCATTTGGTATGTTACTTTATGGTTTGCTGAAACATCCGCATCTACAATCTAAAATATTATCAGCTTTTTTTTCTGTTTATTATTGGTTGCACTGAGTGATGTTCATATATATATATATATATATATATATATATATATATATATATATATATATACATATATATATATATATATTATCTTTTTTCATTATCTAGTAAAGATTCTGTTTTATGTATATATTATTGCTTTACATGCTGGATTCTATGACGTTTGTCCAATTCCCAGTCATGTTGATTTTTGCCTTCCTTCTGAGCCAACGTGCTGCATTCACTTACCATATAATCATATGATATGCATCTCCATACAAGCGACATGTCTCATTTCATATTCTCTTCTGATAGGTGTTACACTTAAAGAAACAAAACAAGTGTTTATCACATTACATCTTCTTTATTGGCCAACAATAGCATTACAACATGACTCTGTTGTACGCCATGAAGGAAACACTTACCAATTAAAAAGTCAATAATCAATTCACTTCTGCTAAGAAAGAATACCTCCTAGACATGATGTTTAAATCTATTATCAGAGATCCATATTTATCTGATATATCATGACTAATAATTAGACTGATTAGAGTCGTGCAGTCCCACTAAACCAAAAACGTAATGTGCGTTCTTAGTATGACTAGTAGTAGTAGTAGTAGTGATTTTTATCGATGTCATTTACTGCGCACATTCAATTAAACAAAAGGTCTTAAGCGAAAACAAAAAAACTTATTAGACGAGTAAACATTTGATTTTGTTTAATGCGTTCTTTTGTCTATGGAGGGAGATATGGTGATTACTATTTGAGTCAATGTGGTCTTTTATTTGCTAATTATTTTTTGCTTCTTCGCTTCATAATATTATTAAATATACCTTTTTTGGTGAAACTATCATTTCTATTGTCTTGTATAAAATCTTCTATGACCATCTGAATTCATTGCAAGTGGGTGCATTATACTGAACCTGCTTTTCAATGCATGTTTTGTAACGCAGAAATGATAATTTAGGATAATTGAAAAGAAGTATGTGCCAATAAATTGTTTTAACATCCTCCCCTACTGCTAAGCGAAATAGAGCCTTTCTCTTGTAAACGCTCTATTCCGATCGTCTAGCATGTAATTATGAATTATTACGTGGCCCTAATACTTGAAACAGAGCAGTAACAATTGCTGTGTTCGGCCCTGACACCGAGAATCTAGGATAAGCAAAGGACACTCCTAAATAATGAAAATCAAACCAAGCAACGACCTTCCATCTCCTTAATTTAATCATTTCGAATGTAAACTGATCCATAAATATTTTAACAATTTAAAAGTGCAATAACTCGCTGCTGATATAACTGCATCCGGAAGGCGACCGCTAAACAACATGAGGGATTTGGTAATGTATGCTTAACGTCAAAATAACGCAGTCTGGAGAATCATTTAAAAATAATAAGTGACTGTTTCAGTATATTTCCAAACACATGTCGTTATAAAGTGTTGAATACTGTTTAATTGAATGTTGTTTACTTCTAGTACTAATAGAGATAATTTTGATTATGGCAATCCAGAAAGTAAAACGCCTACAACTATAATATTTTATTGAAATCTAGTCAGCTTCATGCTAAAAATGATATGTAAAATTAATAAGTAAACGAATTTATATTTGGATATCCTTCATTTGGTATTATTAGATTCGGTTCCTTTGGATGGTTGGACAACTTGTTATTCTTAACCTTTGCATTGTCTCTTCGACATTGTAAAAATTAATGATGAATCGTGTAGATTATTTTGACATAAATGCATAAGAAATTAGATATCAAAGACAACTTTTATTCTGGGTATTATAGCAATTGATTCATCTGATACCACAACCTCACGTAGGTAAGCTTCAATTTACATTCAAACCATGAAGACATGTGACATGAAGACATGTGACATGAAGACATGTGACATGAAGGATCTAATTCACCCAATGATGGTGTTTTGATAAGCACCTTGACTCTAAAAGAAATTTAAACAGCAAAATACAGCTCATCGTTGACTTCTGTTCAAACTGTCCTTATTACTTCTTTCAGATTTATGTCAGTTCAGTCACCCTTTTCATAACATTCTGCAGATTCTCTATCGAATTGAGTTCACTGACTTTTAGTTTTATTGTACTTGTATCATTATAAATGGAGCATAGAAATGGTGCTGCTTCTTATTTATATGAATGGAACCATTCATGCCCCCCATATATATATATATATATATATATATATATATATATATATATATATATATATATATATATATATGGAGAAAGATTTTTTTTTTGTTTTTTTAAAAGATAAACCGCAAATGTTTTTATTTGAAAATATATATTATACTCTATTTTCCATAATTCTGCTACACAGGTTCCTGGTTTCGTGACATTCAAGCAAAGTGTAGATATTTCCACATATTATAAAAATGAATTTTTTGCGTGGTAGTGATTCAAATGTCTTTCTTGGACCGGTGATAAGAGTTTATATATATCTTGCATATAGTTTTCTTGTTAATATTTCGATCTTTGGCGTGGTACATCATAGAACTGCATTATGAATTTACGATTTCGCAACCGTTATCGTTGCATAGTAATCTTCTATGTTAGCATAACAGAATCGACTACTGTATTTGGTCATTATGTGTGTATGCTGTGTGTTTTTGTGTGTGGGGTTATGATCTATTTAGTGCTGGTTGAAATTTGTTTATGAAATTTTTTTTCTTCTTGTAGTTGTAGGTAAGAATAACTGTTTATTTGGTATATTGGCATTATTTAAAATTTACCCTTATTACATTTGTAGGTGTGTTGATACAAAGTTTTCTGTTGTCAGGTAATTTGATGTTCTTTTTCTGAAGAATTTCCCTTCACGTGTAATAGAATTATGGAAAATCGAGTATAATATATATTTTAAAACAAAAAAAACTTTTGTGGTTTATCTTCTTTTTAATATATATATATATATATGTGTGTGTGTGTGTGTGTGTGTGTGTGTGTGTGTGTGTGTGTGAGAGAGAGAGAGAGAGAGAGAGAGAGAGAGTTTCTAAAATGCTCTCGGTTTGACAACAAAATATTTTTAAATTCTGATGATTGATCTTTTGGTCAGATTTTGGCAATTTATATTTTTCCATTTTCTTTATTGTTTTGTTTTGTTTTATTTCTCACTACTTTTTGTTAAAAACACATAAATACACTCAATAGCGTTAGATTTTCTCTTTCCGATTCAAAGGCGAGTTTATGAAGTGATTGAAGTAATTAAATTGTATTTATTAAAAATCTTCTATACTAGCTTAAAAAGGTAATATAGAAGGGTAGGTCATGCGGAGATCACTTGACTTCAGCACATGAATGACATTTCATGCATTGAGTAAATTTCATTAAACTTGAACAATATTTTTCAAACAATTAACAATTTTCATCAAAACAATGATATACTTTGTCTATTTAGAACTTATTGTAAAGCTGCATGTTAAAAAAATATTTTTGATTTTCCCCATTTGGGGTTAATACAAATAGATTGTTTTCATTCCCAACTCTTGAACAACCAGCATAGATCTGGCTATGAGAAAAGCAGGGTTCCATCACATGAAGTCCAGTTCAATGATTGTCCTTGGGACTTATTCATTGACATTGCATAGCTCATTCAAGGTGGAAACTGAAGTCTTTTGATCTCAAAAGGAAGATCTGGTGGAATTAAGGGGATTCTTGGAATTAAATCTTTTCCCTCCTTTCTTGGACCAGTAAGAATCTCTGCTTCCGAGAGATGAGGAAGTATCTTTTTGAGAATTAACCTTGTTCTATTACAAAACCTTGGAGAATTCAGATTCCTCAATAGTATAACTGGTACATTTTATTTTAGTTCCGGATTGTGTTATGGCATTCCACGAGGATTCAACGAGTTCAGGAATTCTATTGGATAATTCACTGCCTGCCCTTATTCAACCACATTGTCAATGGAAATATACCTTATGCTTTCTTTTGGAATTTCTCGGAGAAAGTTCCAGTTGATGTTATCCACAGTTTGATCCTTGGGAGCTAATATGGCCCTCTCACAAAGCCAGTATGAATCAATGAAATGGAGTTTAATATTTTGATAAAGATGGTTAATCACGTCTTGTATACTTGAGACTAAAACTCCACAACCATTTGGAGTGAAATATTTCCATTTTGATGGTTCCGTTGCTAAGCTGCAACAGCAAAGTAGTAAATCTTCCTGCTTTAAGGTTACCTATGATGCTAATTCTCATGTTTGTTTTCAGGCTGTCTTTGAATATAGCTCCAAATGTAAGAATTTTTCAGGCAAGCATTGATTTCATCAGCGGGGGTTCCTCTTGCAATGACTGGTAATATTTTTCTAAAATCACTAGACAGTAGCACAGTGATACCTCCTATGATTTGTGAATTCTGTCTAATGTCTTTGAGTGCTTTTCCACGGCCCCAAATGCTCGTTTGTGTGCCATGGTACATTCATCCCAGACAAGGAAGCTTTTCTCCTCCAGTAGCTTAGCCAAATTGGTTTCTCTTTTGAAATTGCAAATCTGTTCAAGTGCTGTATGCCGTACACCCTCCTAGCAAGAGGGTAGTAGCAATTCCAGATAATACTACTGCTAGAGCAACTTTTCTTTGGAGTCTCACTGCAGATAAAAGAAGATTAGTTACAAAAGTTTTGCCAGTACCTCCAGGTATACACAAGAAAAAAAAAACTCTCCATTGTTGTTGCTGATGTTTTATTTCAACAGGGACTCATTGTCTTGAACACATTGCCGTAGTTCTTCCATGTTGTATCCTGAATCTCCAAATTTTTCTGTTGATTTGCCCAGTTTCTCTGTTTGGATTTGGCAGACCAATTGCTGAGATCTCTTTGATCCAAGTTCATCATTTTACCTTCAACTTCACAGTGAGCTAAATTTGCAATCTGAGAATTCAATTCCAATCCTGAATGAGCAAGTCTCATTTGAGAAGATGAGATATTTAAAAGTTAGATAGTTGTGTCTCTTTGTTTGAAAAGCGTGACACACACACACATTTTCGTATTTATTATATAGATTTACAAACCCAAGCTTAAGAATGATTTTTATGCCACAAGAATTCATTGAATAAACGAATGTTTTGATTGTGGAGCTATAATGAATTTCTGAAACCCTAAAATCTACCAGCCTTTAAGTATTAGTGAAATTAAATTTATGTTTCATGACAAGCTCAGCTACAAATTTCATCCCCAGTCACAAAAAAGCCTAGTTCATACATAAGATGCTGGTCAAAAATTTTAGGTCAGTGAAAATAAAGAAAAATATACGTTTTGCGTTGTTAGATTCAACCACTTGAGTAGAGCTTCGAAAAATAGAAAAATAACAAAAACCTCTTTAAAATTTAATAAAGAAAAATTGAATACTGGGAAATTAGGCTAAATACTAGCTGGTCAAAACTTTAAGACCATTTTTAAACGAAGCTTTAACTTGTAAACATGTAACGAAATTTAGTCATTGTCGTTTGCTGAGTCATTCCTACTTCGATTGCTTAATAAAGCCTTGTCAGTCTGTGACTTGAGTTTTGTTTTTAAAAAGTTGTTACTTTTGTTAAACCTTTTTTTTCTTGTGACCAGTTTTGGCGAGTTGGGCCACTGATTTTTGTAAAATCTTTTTTGTTGTTTTTGCTGTGTGGTATGCTCTGTCAAGATGGTGATTTCTAACAAGCAGTCGGCGCGTCAGCAGCCACCAGCCTAAACAAACAGGACTTGATGATTGTCAAGGCACGAGAAAAAGATGCCGTGTATTTTGCCGAAATGCAAGACCATTACTGGGAACTTATTTCCGATAATGTGCTCCTGACGGTGTCTTCAACATTGGAAGCAGTGGCATCCAAGAGAGTCTCCCTGTTAACCACTGACGTTAAGACTAGGAAGTTGGTCAGAGTTAGCAGGGAGACCACGGAGAAGGCTCTAAAAAGCCTCAGCATCGCCGACAAGGTGCTGGCGAAGAGAAGTAACGCCATGTGTGACATCATACAAGATGGCCGGCATAGGGTACCTATAAAAAAAATCGGTAAGGATGCAAACAAAATACATGAGCATTTGGAAAACAAATATTACGCTTCGCGAGGTACCCATGGACATTACAAGTGAATATTTTGGGGCTTACTTCTCCCCATCGGTGATGCCTCATCCATCACAAGCAAAGAAGTAGAATCAGTAGGAGGCTCTACGGCAACAGCAGCAACAGCAGCCGCAACAACAGCCGCAACAACATCAGCAACAACAGCAGCAGCAGCCGCGACCACAGCAACAGCAACAGCAGCAAGAGTACCAGCTGATGCACGATTGGTAATTCTCACACTGCTAGCAATGGAAAGAATGGGTGGTGTGGAGAGAATCTTACGACACTAATACTATTCGTATCAGGATCTAATTGGATTCTTCCAGCATCAGCTCAAAAGAAAGATCTGAACTGATAGAAAACGATTGGTTTCGGAAAAAATTCATCGAATGGTGAGTGCGCATTTGCGATCTTGGTTCGCGTGAATTCGGCCAGTATTGATTTAATTTTTTTTAGACTCTTCAAGGTACAACGGGTCGAATTTCTAGCGGACCACTTCCCTAGTTAAGTTAGTCTCTTGTTCTTCTAGTTAATATGAGTGATTCTTTCCCAGCCTTGTCCCGGTCTCTTTCAAGATTTCATGTCTCCCAAGTTTGTTTTACCCCAGTTTATGTTAATTTGTACAGCCTTTTTACATTTTCACATTCTCAGAATGTTTTCGTCCCTCCCCCGCCACTAGCGAATAAACCTCTTGATCCTTATCTAGTGGCTGAATGCAGCAGCCAATTCTCAGTTTTGTGTGTAGACGGTGACTCACTAACACAGTTTTAATTTCTGTTAAATGTTTAGTTTATTTTATTAAATGTGTTTCGTCATTGTAATTTTTATATATTTGTAGGGAAAAAAGAACTGTTTCTACATATATATCAAAGAATTTTACCAACATGAGTGTATTATTAGATCCCCTGCGGAAGTGTGGTATTTTGGTACGTGTACGGATTGAATGGAGTGGGATGAGTTCTTGTGATGATTGTGTCATTTGTTAGAATGAATGGGTTGTGAATATGATCGCTGGTGAGAACCGAAAGATTCGGCGGGTTACCCAGCCGATCATCGAACCAGATTAAGGTCCTTATAGACGCAGAATGAAGTTCAAGAGCAATAAGGCGGTATTTCAAAGAGAAAAGCTTTAAAAAATGTAAACGTTTTCAAAATCCACACCACAAAAGAACTAGGTCAAACTTTGCTAAGTAGCGCCAAACTTAGGACATTCAAAAGTAGGTTTCTTATGAGAAAAAATTTGACCTGGATTGTCCAGATTGCTTCCAATGCTACTGTTAGTCCTATCTCCTTCCAAAGAACAGTGGCGTTTCAGGCTGTACAGGAGCTGTACAGGAGCATCAAACAGTTTTCAATTCAAAGTTGTCCTTTTCTCGACTAGTTGGCACTCCAGTCTTCAGAAACTAGTTTACTCTAATATTTAACATATAGTTGGTGGAAAGCGAGAGAAAAATTGTATTCCTGTCTTTCCTAAATGCAATTACACATTCCAAAATATGAGTAACTACGTCAAAATTACTGAATCGTTGAAGTTCAATAGTGATTTGGTGTTAAGTAACTACTTTCAAAAAGTATTATCTTGTATTTATGATAATTGAACCAAACCCATTGGTAAGCTTTGATATGAATGACAATAATTTAAAAGGAAGTCAAATATAATAATTATGAAAATTATAAACGATAAAAATGTATTCAAATTAATGTTTTTATTTTGGTTGTTATAGTCGCAATGTTTCGACCACTGTTATCACGGTTTTTTCTCTGCTACATGACATATTTCTTATCATTCTAGGTATCTTGAAGTGAACCCTTTATTCAATCTATGAGGATAGATTCTTTTCGTTCTGCTGTCCATGCTAAGGGAGATAACTTCGTGTTAGTTGCTTTAAGCTAATTTGTCCGCGTGATCCTACTTCTTCTCTAACAAGATTATAGGGATTTAACTACGTCACTCAGGGATTGAACTCAAGATCACCAGATAACAAACTCAGCTAGACAATTGTGCTACAAAACCTTGTAAAAGTGGGAATTTGTTGCCTTAAAGTTAATGCCTATTTTTCTTGATCAAGGTTTTCTATATGTTGGGTTTGCAACACTATGCTGGGTCTACTAAGTATGTTATCATAGCCCAGCATGTGCTTTGATTCATTTAATTTCTTTAATCTTTAATACTGCTCTCTTTCTATTATTTTAACTTCGTTCATTGAACATCGCCCTTTTCTCTCCACGCCTAGACGATTTTCTTCCAGCCTTACTTTTCCAAGAAGACTCGTTTCGCTTTTGTATTCCCTACAAAAAATTCATGGAACGCTATACATACCGTAATACTCACATCTAATGACGCCTTATTTCTGCTCATTTATATACAAAAATTGTAATACTCTTTCAATACTGCACAGATTTGCTGATTCTATGAATCTATTCCAAGGGCCATTCGCACGATATGGATGCTGGGGAGGGAAATTTAAATAATGTCTAGAAAATTTTTGCATACAATACACAAATGTTATGAACACCTACTTTGTGGGAATTATTAAATCAACGACTCTACACGATATATTCATAACGTTACCGAATGTGAAAGATATTGGAAAATACCACGACCGAAATATTGTGGCTATAATAGCCAAGGTTACATTCATTATTGTGCCTTGGTGGAAGGCGAGAGAAAAAAGTTCATTCGTTTTATATTCTTCTTTAAAAAATATTTTTTCAAAGAAAACGACAAAAATTTATCATCTAAATAATTCTTTAGATGTAGGAGAAAAGGTTCTTCAAGAAATGGAAATAATCATTTTAGACTCAGTATAATCCTTTGATTTACCATTTCTGTTCTAGTCTAATTTATATCATCTTAAAATTCTCCGATTACGAAACTTATGTGCAATTTGCCTGATGACTAGGCAATTAATTAAATAGGAAATCATAGAAAATAGGAGAAGGAGGAGGAGAGCAACAGAAAAGAGGAGGGGGAGAATATACTTGTTTTTAGCTTGATGATGCGTCTGAGTAGGAAATGGCCTCGCCGATATTTCCTAGTGTCATACTCAACATTGAGTCGGTCATGACAAGATGTCAACCAAGTTACCCAGCTGACATTTTACCTTCCATGGTTCCAAAGACTTTATTCAGTAGTAGATCTTTTTTGTATTGAACTTATACAACTGTAATTTTAATGGAAAAGCCTTTCCTTTAGCATGTTCTTCATGTCTATCTATTTATATATATATATGTGTGTGTATGTGTTTGTATGTGTATGATTGTACGCAAAACTATTAGACTCTAGATTATTTTCCGATGTCATTCTTAATTTGATTTGACGAAATTTATCTACTCAATTTTCGTGAGAAAAAAACATTCTGATGAGTGATTTGATAACATATAAAAAAGGCAATATTTTATTTACACAATTACCAATAATAAGTTTTGCATAACTATTCATCCCCCATTGTAAAAATCAATTTAGCAACCTATTCTTATACACTGTATGCTTTAATGCCCTTTAGAATACTTAAATATAATTTATTTCATAGATTAAAAATCACGATGGAAACAAAAGGATACTCAGTGGGCATGAAGAAGAAATTAATTAAGATTTATTAATCAAAGAAAGGCTATCCAGCGGTTCGATATGCCTAGTTATGTCTTATCCATCGCTAATAAATAGAAAGAAATTGGCACTGTGTCACGGCTTGTTGCTCAAGAAAGATTTCAACATTAGGAGTGGCTAAAAGCAAACAATAAGTTTTCATCAACCTAAAATTGAGCGTAAAGGATATCCAGACATATCTAAAGAATTCCGGGAAAGATCTGCACGTCTGAACAATTTGTAGAACATTGAATCGATAAGGTTCTCATGGATGCGTTGCACAAAAAAGTATTTGACCTGTCAAATTATTACTGGAACGCAGTTATTTGGTCAGATGAAACCAAAAATTGAACTTCGAAGACATAACCAGTAGGGCTAAGTTTAGATAAAAAAAAAATTCCCCATCACCGATCATAATATAAAAAATACCATCGCAGAAGTGAAGCGTTTCTGGGGTTACATTAG
The DNA here is from genome assembly GCA_903632075.3 of Acanthosepion pharaonis. NCBI lineage: Eukaryota > Metazoa > Mollusca > Cephalopoda > Sepiida > Sepiidae > Acanthosepion > Acanthosepion pharaonis. Next base: position 394,057 of record CAHIKZ030004322.1, on the reverse strand, counting down.
GGTAGCAAATACCAGGAAAATAAGCAGGATTTAGGGGGAATGCACTCAATAAAATATTCCATTCTTTTAAAATAAACTTTTACTTTTGTTTATCCAGGAGAAATTGATCTTCCAACTAGAAAAGTACTTCGAAAACCACCTCAGTTTTAGAAGAATCGCCTGACATAAATCCATGATGACTACTAATTACTATATTAAAAATTACAGAAAACTTGTTGAAACGTTTATTCGCTGTGATCGATACCAAAGAACTAGTTGAAGATGACGAATATTTATGCAGAAGTCATTATCATAAATCATTGATCATTATGAAAAAAAGAATAAGATTAATTCACTTTTTATTATCAATTTAAATTAAATTTTGTTTTACTCCTGTTGAATAAATGTCATCAAATCAAATTTTTAATAATTAATCGGAAAAAATAAAGAAAATAATCTAGGGTTGAATAAACTTATGTATAATTCGATATATGTATTATATAATACTTTTTTTATAGTAAGTGTTATTCAAAATACATGCTGATCACAATGTGTGTGAACAAGAGACTAAAAAATTGAAAAAGTAAAGCCATTCTCATAAAAAATTTAGTTATTTTCCTTAGTTCGTCTTCTATCTATCGTGTCCTTTCAGGACTTGGGCGATCATGGTTGCCCACAACTTCCTGTCCTTTGTAGCTCTTAATAAGGTTTATCTTTTTGCTATCTCTCCTAAACCCTCAACAATTTGCACAAGCTCATTTGGTGGATTACTCCCTGCTTTCCTCTGTCCGTTTTGACTTCAATATGCCCTGCGTGTATCAAATCATCTAAGTCCTCTTTCTTCATTATGTGCCCTAGAAATGATATCTTTCTTATTCTTTCTTATAAGTGTCTTTTTTGTTTCCATATTCCCTAACATTTTCTTGTTACTCACAAATGGGACTCTCAGCATCCATCTATAGAACCACATTTCTGTTGCTTCAAATCTATTCTTCATCTGTGGGGAGATTGCCCATCATTCACTGTCGTATAAGTTCGGTAATCTTATCTTTGTTTCTAAGGAAATCTTCCGGTGTCATAATACTTTTCTCAGCTTTTGGAAGACAACTTTCGCTCTCCTCTGTTAATCCACTTCCTAGATATTATTTTTTAATTGCTTTATTTTGGGGTTAATTTAATGTTTAATTGCTTCATTTTGGGGTTTCCAATTCATAGTTGTATGCTAAATTGTTCTTTTTACTGGCAACCATATATTCTGTCTTCTTACAGTCCTTTATTCTCACCTTCTTTTATTGCCTTCTGTTGGAGTTCCTGTAGTTTACTTTCTGTGTCATTTTCATATTTTATGTTGTTAATATTAATGCCGTCAATAATAAATCCTGGTAGAACTTCTAATTCTCTTGATATCGCCACGAGGTTCTATAAGTTCGGTGAGGAAATACATCCTTATTGTATGCTCCTTTCTATTTTTGTTTATTTAATGGATTCTTTTTTCTATCCGTATGCAGGCAGTTTGCTTCCAGTATAAGTTCTGGATTTTTCAAAAATCTTTGTCGAATAAATCAAGCTAACGGACAGTTTTTTGTGTTGTACGTTATCAAATGCTTTTGTATAATCTATAAAACCCAGGTATACATCCTTCTGCATTTGCATCACTCTTTCTGATATCACATTTTCAGTATAAATTATACATTCTGAGTATAAATATCGCTTTCCTTGTTCCAGTGTCTTTAATGAAACCGCACTATTCTTGTCTTTTTCCGATCTAACGCATTAATTCATCAGAATTTACTTGATAAGTTTCGTTATGTAGCTCATTAGGTAAATTTCCTGGTGGAGTTCGCATTTTCTTAGACATCACTATGAAAATCAATCTATTTAGGTCTTCTGGTATATCACCAGGTAAACTGGCATACACTGTGTGAAGAAGTTTATCCTATTGGTCAAAAGAAGTCATCAATAGTAGATATGACGTCATCATCACTACGATACTGGTTCCCAGTCAAGTGTTTTTTCATGATGGCGAACAGATGATAGTAAAACCAGTTCAAAACCGCAGTTATGCACAGCAGCCATTGAAACCAAGTACTTGTGTGCTGAATTTTGTCCTGATGAAACAAGAACCCTTTTGTCAGTTTTCCTGGGCGTTTGTTCTTTGATATCGTCTCATAACAGCCTCATAGTTGGCATAGTATTCTCCATTGATGGCTTGGTTCTTTTGAAGATAGTCAATAAACACAATGCCTTTTGCATCCCAAACAACCGAGGCCATCACTTTCCCTTCAGATGTTTCTGGCTCAAAGTTATGAACCCAACACTCATCCTGGACTAGGAAACATTCAAGTAAACCAGGTGGATCTGCCTCAAACAATGTCAGGTGCGCTTTTGATCAGGAGTCAGAAAACGTGACACCCATTTAGTAGAAATCTTCGTCATGCCAAGTTCAGTGTGCAGAATATTCTCAACCCTCTCACAAGATATGCATTGGACATTTGATTTATAGTCAGTCACCTGCCATCCATTACCAAGTGGTGACCACGATCACTGTTTTGCTCGGTGGTAGCAGTTGTGGGACGTCCAGACCTTGGACCATCTTCAAGAGTCTCCTTTCCCTTCCTAAATCCAGCTGCCCATTTTTGAACTGTTCATAGAGCTGACGCATCATCCTCTAATGTAGCAACCATGTCCTTGTGCTAAATTTCGTCCATTTTCAAGAGCAGTCGCTACTAGTTACATTTGAAGCCTCGGTTATTAGATCTTAGTTTACCTGGAGATAAATAATGCAGTTATTAATAAGAAGAGTTGAAAATAATGCATATAAAATTTCACAGCTGTATCCCTACTACTTCATAATTAGCTATGAAGTTTTCAGTCCACCTTCGTATTACAATTCCATCGTGTTGAACTGTTTTGTTCCTGTTCCATTTGGTCAGTGCTTATTTCACGTCAGAATAATATTTCTGGTCTTTCCATATTTTTGTATGTTGCAGGTTGTTCTCCTTCAACCTGAAGGACTTCTACAACGTATTCGTTCCATCTTTGACATATTTTTCTTTCTCTGTTATCAGCGTTCCCTCTTTTGATTTTATGCGTCCTGTCAATAAGAATATCATTGTCCTGTTATTTCACTTATTCTTTTATCTATATTCGCTTTATATGTGTGCTCATTCTTTCTATTTCTATTTTTGTACACTTTTCATTAAGCCTCTTTTGTCTGCCTCACACAGTACTATGTTTATAATATCTGATTTCCAGTATAAAGTCATCACGTCAGCTACTTCAAGTAGACTTTCACGAGCAGATGCTGTGATTATTTTACTAGCAACTTCACATCACGATTACACGACTGTTTAGTTCTAGAATGAAACCGACGAGAATTTTACAATTTTACATATATTATCCCATAATAGCGATCCTCGTTCAAATCACTTTGTATTGGTAGTTTGATTGTACAAATATGGATGCCAGCCATCAAGCACATTAAACAGCTTTGTATTTTATTCTCTTTAGCAAGCAGATTGATTATTGCATTTTTATTCCTGATATTTTACATATTACATTTTTATTCCTGATATTTTACCAGTAGAAAAATTCTTTTCTCCCCGTATATATGTTGACTGCTCTTTGCATCTGTGAACATTTTAACAATTGTCGGCTCTTCTCGCATTATACGAAAATAATTCTGAAAAAAAAAACCACCATGAAACTAAGATAAATAGTTAAGCACCGAAAAGTGAAAAAAGAGACAAGTGTATTTCTACCTTTAAGATTGAGATCTTCACCTCTACCTTGACTTGAACATTGATCAAATGTTGGCAAGCTATTATTATCATCATTATCATCATTGTTTCACTCCATTAGTAGTAACTACTGGTTTACACTAAAGAATAAGGGGTAAAATGTCTCCTCAGTTCTTCAGCAATCAGCATTTTCGTTGTGTAATAAAAACCCAGTTTAGTTCGGCTTAATGTGCCTTTATTGAATGTAACTTAAGAGTCTTTTCATTTTAGCTAAGACGGCGTGACTTATTTATGTAAATCATAAGACAGGGAAGATAATCAGGTTGTCTTACCACATTCTCCCTGACTTTGTTTTCTCCTAGTCCGACACAAAATTATCTAGGTGACGGAGTCTCTTGTCTGGGATCGTTTCGGTGGCTGCTGATCCGGGCTTTCAGGTGTTACAGGAACAATCGGCCAGAAGTATTTTGCTTTTTGTCTCCTTGTATTGGGCGCTCTCATTTGAAAACTGATTATATGTGAATCTGTGGTAAGTATGCTCTCGTTTTGAAGGAGCTTTGTGATGTCGATCTCTGAATCGTCACTATCGGAGCTTTGTTCCTCTGGAGAATTCAATGGCATTGTGTCATCGTTACTATAAAGAGGGAAAGATATTGCTTCAGAGGAGAACTGCTCCACCCTCTGGTTTGATAACTCGCAGGTAAGTCTTCTTAATTAATCTGACATAAAAGAGGTCCTGCGATCTGTATGAATATAAACTGGCGCCCTGAATATTGAGAACAGTGAGCAAAGACAGCGTATGACCTTTGTTGCACTTACATTTGGACAGACGACAGTTAGTAAATATTTGTTTCAGGATTTAGATGGAATAGGACTCTTAAATTCCACACTCAGCCTCCCAAATAGCTGTGTAGCTTTTACTAGGGATCCCGGTTCGACTTTGTAGAACTTTGGTTTTATTCGAGTGCAAATCTGACAACCGTTTGTTATTTGCTTCACGCCCTCAACTGAAAAAAGGCAAATTCCGGCTTCGAAATACACATGCATCATCCTTGTGATGCCCGGATGACAAGGGATCGTTATGAACTTTTTGTAGACCTTAGGTGCTGAATATTGATCCACACACTCTTGACAGCGTATCCGCCGTTGCCTTTTCCTTTTCCTTTCCCGACCGATAAAAAGCGTCAAACGAAAAAGGGTAAAGTTCTACCCTCCACCTTGCTTACTTTTCATTTTTTTATTTTACTTGACATCTAAGGATTAAACATAAAAGAGACTGACTTTTTGTCTGTGATTAATTTAAATCAGTAACCAATTAAGAAATACGGACATTTTTTAGCGCTTTGACTATGGCATAAGCGCTTTGACTATGGCATAAGCCTCCCTTTCAACACATGAATGTCTGCACCCACATTTTTTGACAGTGTTCTGGAGAAGCATGATACAGAGCACCCGAATTTGTCTTAACGCGGCAGCTATGGCGTGGTCGGAAGCGTAGGTCTCTATTTCTACGGGACTGTCAGGATTCACCAAAGTGATGTCTGAGTTGGCAATATCTCTTTTTTTTTTTAATCCCCAAAGGTTTAAACGACAGAAGAAGGTAAGGGAAATTTGGTAATTTTCATAAGTGGGTGTATTTGTTCAGAAAAGGAAGGTATCCATTGAGAATAATGAACGAACTACACATAATTCGTCGCAAGGCGGCTATGCTGTTGGCAATCGGTAGTTTTAGCAATGACTTTAAAGGTTCAGGTTCCCGCTTCATGATTCCTTTACCCACAATATATCCAAGTAGTCTGATGGTTGTCGACCCATAAGGACTCTTGTCATGGTTGAGTGTAAGATTATATTTCTTTTCAGCCGCCAAAAAACATTTTAGGTTGCGATTGTGGTCAGTCCAGTCATGGCCGCACACTGTAGCATTATCTCTGTAGGCAAAGGTGCCTTGTAGTTTTACTTCAGAAGTTATTTTATCGAGGACCCCTGAAAACTGGAAACCCCGTTAGTGACCCCAAACGGAATACGTCAGAACTGATAAAGTCGTCCGCAGGTTTCAAAATCTGTATAACGCTTATCTTTTGTATCTATAGCCACTTAGTGGTAAGCACTTAGTGGTCTAACATGCTAAATATTCTGTATTATGCGATCTCGTTTATCATTTCGTCAATATGGGGTATGCATCCAGGAGCCTGTACCTATTTATAGTTTGGGAGTAGTCTATGACCATCCTTTATTATTATTATTATCAGAGGGGATGCTATTAATACTTGTGCCCTCCATGGTGATTTGCTTTCTTTGATTATTCCTTCTCTTAACATTCTTGTTATTTCTGCTTGAATAAATGTCTTTTGTCCAAGAAAATATTTTAGAGATTTGGCGGCCACTGGTTGACAGTTTTTGGTTAAGTTTTCAAAAAGAGAGGCGTATGTACAATACGCCTCTCTTTTTGAAAACTTAACCAACGCCGGTTTAGGGCCCCCAAAAGGGAGATTAATATTAGAATGCTGTTTGAGGCTCAGTATGATGTCGCAGCACAGATTCGGCATCACCAAAAATTTGGTGTTCGTGTAGTTAGTTTGATTCAACTCTAGGCCAGCCAAAATATATCCTCTAACCTGCGAAGATAGTGAAGTGTTATCCACCGGACTATTACAATGTACAATTTTCTTTTTGAATATCACCGCTAATCAAACTTCCTGTGTCGACTAGAGCATTCATTTCTACCCCATTTATTTTTGCCGTTAATATAGTCTTTGAAAAACATTTAGGGTTTGCAATTGATGCTATACTAGTCACAATAGGAGCATTCGAACCAGGTGAAAAAAGCTTGAGCGACAAACCTTAGAGAAATATCACTTCTTCCCGTATTTTTGGTATTTAATTTCCTTGGCTGGACAACACCACCTGGGGTGTAGTTTGAGACCACAAAAATAACATTTTCGTCTGAATGCAACACTAGTAGTGTATGCAGTGTCTTCGTTTATTATTATGAATGTCAGAGAATATCTTAAGTACCATGGAAGATACAGCCCGTCAAGTCACAATCAGGACCTCAGACATTTCGAAGTATGCTTACAATACCCAATAAGGTAGATTTTTGTAGCGTTCCTAAAGTGTATTTTACACCAATTTTGTCAATATATTCTTTAAACTGCAATGGGTGTCCCAATCACTACCCGAATAACTGACATTTTTCTCCAGCATTTTCTACAATCTGGTAATCTCAACTTTCAGGTCAGAGTAGTTGCTATTTGCTTTGCTGCTATATTTTAGTCAGCAGGTATACATCAATTATTTGGCATTCATTTTCAGCTGTGTTATGAACAACTATATCTGGTTTTCAATGTTCAATAACACAATCTGTTTGAAAGTTATGGCCCCGTTCGCTTGCCTCCTCCTTCCATTACTCTTAATGGCACGTGCTCAGATCATTTCTCATACACGCTGTAGTCATTTTTTGCACAAGTGCCAGTGCAAGTTAAGGCAAATACGGTACACCCTCATATCATCTCTCTCTCTCTCTCACTCTCTCTCTCTCTCACTCTCTCTCTCTCTCTCTCTCTCTCTCTCTCTCTATCTATCTATCTATCTGTGCTTACATTTTACAGCTACCAATTACCTTTGACATTTCCTTGTTTCTCTCCACAAAGCCAATACATTCCGTCATCTGTAGTGTGTTACACGTTGCTGACTTTGGTTTTCGTATATGAGGCTTGGTCCCATGCAGCCATGATTACACTTTCAGTTCCTCATTTCGGGTCACCTTACTTCAACCATTCCCGGGAGGCTTCATGGTCCTTCAATTATACACGTGCTCTTTGAAATTTTCCATGCAACTGCATGTCCAATAGTTAGTCACGATTCTCTTGCGCCTTCTTTTCTTTCCACTTCACCAACAGCAATACCTATTTGTGCTGCTGCATATTGTAGCAGTTGTGATACTATTTAGCTATGGTAATTGGCTAACTAATTAACCATGGAAATTAAAAACAGGAAAGACTAAAGCGAGAAAGAGCTTTATCGAAAGATAGACTGATCGACGTTAAAAAAGATTTTATTTTATTAACGAAGAAAGATACTTTTCGTACGAGACAGAAAATCTGTAAGAAAAAGCGAGATTGTGATTCTGTCAAAACTGATTAATGTCATATTAAGAGAGTGACGCACCAAGGGAAAAAGAATTCAGAAAGAAAAACAAAGCCAACTGACACATGCGGCCATAAAAAAAAATTTCGGCTTGAGACAACCACGGAGAATAGATATTAGTTATCTTTCAGAGATATCATTTAATTTTAATTCCTGGGTCCAACGAAGGGAGCCATCTGGTGTGTGCTAGAATTCTGGCATGAGGAAGAAAATCGTATTATTATTGCTTATTTAAACTGTTGACGTCAGACCCAGCGTCGTCGGAAATGGGCATTTGGTGATAAGAGAAAAATTAAGGCATGAGAAAAATAAAGAATTTGATTCTCAGGTAAAACACGGACCTCCCAGCTAAAAGTTGACTTAGCAGAAGAAACCAGGTGTCGGGTTTTGACAGTGATTGATGAGTCAGTAGAGAGACTTGACTAAGTGAATTCTGGGTGTCCCCGAAAGAAAGATGTGATAAGAATTATTTGGCAATCTGGGATTTGTAAATGTTTTGGCCGAAGAAAAAAAAAAGAAAAAAAAGGATTTTGTAAACAAAATTCTGGATAATAATATCAAGAGGGCCAGTCTAGCCACACCCACACTGCCGAGAGATCGTTGGTCAAGTAGTAGCATGGGTGATAGGCGGAGGTGAATGTATGAGAAAAATGGAGAAGTTGTTAACACCCACTGAGGGGATTGGTATGAGATACCAATGTGAGAGAGGAAGAGTTTAGGAGGATAACTCTCCTCCGACCTTCCCTCAGGGACGAGGGAGAAACCTCCGAAATGGAAAGTGATTAATCTTCCAAAAATGGGAAGTAATTAATTTTCCTGGCCTAAGAACAAAGAGAATCCTTGCTGGGAATCGAGAATTATCGGGAACCCAAACCACGTCAGGCCTCCACACTGGGTTTTGGTCGGTATCCATATAAACGAACGTCTCGAGGCGGCTGAGCAGTTAGTTAGTTCCAGGAGTTCCAGCAGTTGATTCGCAGTTGCAGTCAGGCCGTTGCCTTGCAGGAGCTGACCGAAAACTTCCACGTCCTTCCGACTTAGTCTTCCTACTAAAAGCAAGTTATATTGACGAACGACTTAAGATACCAAAACTCGCTTAAGAAACAGACGGATAAAGATAATTTGTTATTTCTCAACATATTTCTCTTGAGTTTGTTTTATTGCTTCTTTTACTTACACTTGTGCGATATCACCTTTACCCCGGATTCAGCTTGCACTACAGCCCGACGCCTGATTGATTTCGTCTACCTAAGATCAAAGTCACAACGTGGGTAGGTTAGACTTGAGATCAAAGTAGTTACTTCGATAACTAGACGTTGGAAGTGAGCTGGGAACGACAAAGCTGGTATCGAACTGGGAACGACCAAATCGACCGGGACACAGGCTGGTGGCAGCGACAAAGAGTCAACCCCAAAACGCTGGTGGAAGAAACCTTACAGCTTCGCGCCACAACTGAGAGTTGACCACGGGCCGACAGCGCAGTGTCACATATTGGCGTCGCGACCAGAGGACGTCACATATTGGCGCTGCGACTGCGACCACCGTTGGGTGTCACACGGTTCTTCTTCACTGTACGCCAAAGACTTTCGTTCACATTCGTCACAGTCAGTCAAACTTATCAGACCTCGCTCTCCATCAGATATCTTCATGCAAAGTTTGCAGATATTAGACGTTGGGTGCAGTGCACCATGTATGATGAACATCTTAAAGGTTTTCCACTCAGCACTTTCGAGCTATGACTAGTTCAAAATTGCTACACTGTGTCTAGCTACAGCCATTCTCCATGTGTTGCTTGCTGCAGTCGGGTTCCGAGAGAAAAGTTTTTTTTTTTATTTAAGTATTAGTTTGAACCTCTTCAACTCTATCCTTCATATCTCTATGTGATATGTCATCAAGTTCGAGAATTCGACTTTCATTTGGATTCTTGTGATTTATTCTGATAGTAGTTCAATCCCACGACAAAGCGTTTTCATTTCTCACCGCATAGTCAAGAGGTGACTCTTTTTAGATCGTTTCTATCACCCCTTCTCAGATTCATAGGAGTACGATCATTTATTAGACTATTCATTAATTCGAACAACCTGTTCAACAACATATTCTGGCCGTCATCCGCTTCAGGTACAATTATTTCTTCATCTTCATGAACGATTGGGTCAGTTTCATCAACAGGCGCTTCCACTGTTCTCAGTTCGTTCACTTCAGATTGTTGAGCTTCTTCAACGATTTCCTTGTCAAAATCTTTATCAGTTCTTGCTTTTCTACTAATCCAAGCAATTTCAATATCAATTAGTCATCCTTTGTTCTGTATCACCTGGTTCATCAATCCGTTTTCAAACATGGTGAACATGCTTTTTTCCAATCAGTCAGCCAATATCCTTTTTCCAACTCCAGTAGTATTTACTCATTGATATTTAATCATTGACTATTTACTAATTGTCTTGACCATCAGTTACCAATCGTATCTGATGGTTAAGTGACAGCAAGTCTCCTTAAGACTACTCCAATATTCTACGTAGTATACTAGTAGTCTGGATGATTCCAACTCTTCCCTTAATTTCTGTCTTTATCCTCGTTCTCCGAGGTTAGTTCTGGCGCTCTTAATATGACATGATCAACATATTTATCTATCGTTTCACTTACCGGTTTGTATTATCTGTTTGAATCGCATAAAAACCTCTGGTACTTTTGGCCTCAGATGTTTTTATGCATTTTATTCTCTAGGGTGGATTCTTGTTTGTACATATACCCAATGGTGTATGTGGTCAAAATGTAGCTGTTCGCATAATTTTAAGTGGATCACCATGCCCACCCAGTCATGTCTAATCTTTTGAGGAGTAAATTTCTGCGTTCACTGATTATGTGGTCTACTCTCATTTTTTCTTTCTATGTCATAAACATTTTTTCTCTTTTTATCAATTTACCTCCCACTTCGATTTGTCTTTTGAAATGTTCTCACAGTTGTCACCTTCCCGTTTTGAAAATCCACATCTTGGCTTTATGTTCATGGTTCTGTTCGTTTAAATGCTGTTTAGTTTGTTTTTTTTTCTGTCTTGTGCACTCCTCACTGCCCTCACTGCTGACTAGTCCTATTCCTCCTTCTTTTAATATGCCTGCTAACATTGTCACTCTAATGTAGCGCCTTAAGTATTGTTCGATTCAAGAATGTTTTAAAGTAATTCCCAATAGAAACCGCCCGGGTATGTCTACCACAGAGTTTGGTCTCTCATACCTTTTGTTCTTTTTTTATGCTTTGTTGATTTTCCGTTATCTTCTCCTTCTTGATGTTATTTCCTTCCAGAATGCCTAGATATTTGTAGTCATAGTTGTTATTTAGTGTTCTGATGGTTCTCTGCTTGGGTAGTTTATTTCCTCCTCTACTTTAACGTTTCCACTTGGTCATTAACAGTATTTTTCCAATGCCAAAATCCATTCTTGTATCCAGGAATAAAATTTGAGTATGATATTTTATATAAAATTTTTCAGTTACATCGCGTTTTGGCATCCATATCTTAAGGTCATCCATATACCTGAGGCGGGTCACTTTCTCTTGCGCCTTTGTGAACCTCAAAACTTGGTTACATTTCCTTAATATATTGTTAGGCGGTATCATCGCTACAACTAATTATTATTGAAACAGTAAATCCCCTTGAAAATTAATTCTTATTTTTCTCTTTTTCACCTAATATGCAGATAATATATTTCCGTATCCTAGCACTCTATACAATTTGTAAATTAAATTTTATAATGCGGTTGTGTGGATAATTTTAATTATTCGCGGATTCCTAATTCTTCCAAACAATCATGAACATCATCTTCAACAGTCGTTTCAGTATTCAGACAAAATCTCGGGATTTTCCAATTTTTCAGGTGCTTTCAATTTTACAATGACTATAGCGGTTATCCAGAAGGAAACTATTAGAATTTCGAAGTCCTATAAAATGTACCCTTCCTATTCTCACAAAATAAATAATGCTAGTTTCTAGGAATAAGAAAATGCCTAATTATAGTCTGGCTTTGTATCCTTGCACAAACCATTAGCAAAACTTCTCTCAGGTGCCATCAGCAATCCATAACAAATTCCAAAATAGCTAACCTACAGAATTACATATTTAATTCCCCAAATTAATTACTCTGCTAACCGCAGAATCACTTACCAATTTAGATATTTATTCAAATATGTAACATCAATTTTAAACTGAAAGAACATATCAGTTCTATGACGGAAATAATATTCTAACTGAAGTGCTAAAATGATGCAAGAAATGCATGGTTTCTATTGTTACAAAGAACAACAAGATGTTACTGAAAAACTGTCATTCATAAAATACTAAGCACTGCATAAATAGAATATAGAAAGCATTTGATAGTGTTCCCAATCACAGGTCAGTAAATTTAATGAAAACGCTTTTTTTTTAAATTCAGTAAGAAAAAATGGAAAATTACTTTGTTTCGTAACCGCCTGAATGGTGAAATCAAATGTGCCAACTTACAGATCAATAAGTAAATATTTCAATATTTATTTGTTTTACATCTATTGTTCTGCATTTGATACAAATGAAATTTCAACACAATTTATTGTTATCAGATACCTGATAGATTCATTAATGACTTATTATTCATGGATGATTTAGTACTATTTTCAAAAAGTGATAAATATTTGTTGACGACAATACAAAAAATTAGCGATGATATCGGCATAAAATTTCAATCGAGTAAAATGTGCTAAGACAACCTTCAAGAGTGAAAATAAATAAATAAAAACATATTACAACTAAGAACTGAGTCTTGTTATGGCGTGTCTGATTAATTCTTTAAAAATCATCTTGCATATTTATAAATCTACCATTCGTCCATGCATTAAGTATCGATGCCATATCTGGTTTGGTGCTTCTGCTGTATATCTCGGATTCTTAACAAAAAAGAAGGGGGGCCTGTAATGTAATCGATCCTGACCAGATATCTCAACTTCAATTATTTTCTCACCGACGTAACATGGCTTCCCTGTTTTGTTTTGTTTTTTTTCTACAAATATTTTTATGGCAATTGTTCTAATGAGTTTATTTCCTTTAAGCTTTTCCCCCCTTAAGCGTGCTACTAAATTGGCAACTACGCCTCAATCTTGCCTTGCTGTTGAAATAACCACAACCTTCTATTGTAACAGCTTACTTTATTGCATTTTTCACCTCCCTTCTGATTTCTTACTTTTCTGTCAACTACAAACTTCAAAAAATAATTGCAACTGTCTTCCTGAACCCTGTTTGTTTATCATTTCTCCTCACTAATGTCTTCTCATTCTCTTTCACTCCCTGTAAGCCCCCCTCCCGCGTCCTAATGGTATTATCGCCTTATTTGGGAGTGAAACAATTCATCACTCTTTTTTGTTCGCTGCCTATTTCTGTAAAAAGATTGGAAAAGTCTGTAGACCGACTGAAATGTGGTAACGGCAATGTCGACAAGAACGACAGCAAGTCGATAGCATTTACCCAAGTCATATGTCTTATATAAAACTGCATTCTTGAAGACTTGGTATTCATCTCTATCGGTGTGATAAGCAGATCGCCTGTACGGTTTTATAAGACAGATCTATTTAATTCATAGAGGAGATCCTAACAGATACTACCACTCCGAATCAGCGTACTACAGAGTAATAGCTACAACGGGTAACAACAAACTATCCAGAACTCTAGAACTCTCAAATTGAAGTCTCACCAAGACTATCTATCTATCTATCTATCTATCTATCTATCTATCTATCTATCTATCTATCTCTGTATGTGTATGTGTGTTTCATATTGATCATGAATTGTGAAGAATTTCAAATTTTTTATGAGAAAATGTCAATTTCTTCTCCTAGTGATTTTCTGTTTTAATAACAGAGGTTTGTATTACACAACAAAAATTGTTTACAGCGGATCAAAAGTATTTGTTCTTTGTGAATACCGAGGCCTTCTTTCGGTGAGACTGAATGAAATGTTGAGAAAATAATCGCTTTCCTAATTCTGTCAAAAATATTATCTGGTAACCCATTCAGAAACCCCAAACGTTAAAACATAGTTTGACATTCTGCAAGGCGAAATGGCAAACCAGTCATTTGCATTCGTTAACAGTCGACTGACGCAGAGACAAAAGATAACGTTTTGTTTTATTGTAGCCATAATAAAGGGTCTGTTTTAATGTTTATATTAATATTCAGTGACCTTTCAAAATGGTTGTTTCCACTGGACAGAACTTGTGTATTCAAGGTTGTTTCTATTCGGCTTTTTAGCATTTCAAAATGAAAAAAATAATTATAACATTTAATCTTTTCACAAAGTAAATCTTTCCAAATATGAAAAGTCAACTAAAAGCTTCAATTGAAAACAAACATCCCGACAATATTACAATTTGTTTCATTAAATGTGTCAAAAGTCATATTTACTGGCTGAACTTTTATCTATACCTTTTACTGTATTATAAAGTTGGATCTTCCATAATAATAAATTAAGTGCATTGACAAGGAATGCGATTATGTTGAAAAATAAATATTTGTTGTGTAAAATAAATACGGTTTTCATAAATACGCTACAGATTTAATCAAAATACAGCAACCAACACACTTTTGTAGGTTAACATGTCACTTAGTGCAAATCATAGACAAGTCTTACCAACAATCAAACACAATATGACGCTTACCATACGACTAATGATGGCTGCACTTCGATATAGTGTAATGGTTAGCAAGCTAGTCAACTGAAAAGTGAGTTCGATTCTCAAATAAGACAAATGTTAGTAGAAAATACTATTGTAATTAAAGACTTATATTAAAGGAAATTGAACACAGTGCGTTTAATCTTATTTTTAAATGTATGTAACGTTTTCTTTTTTAATTAATATTTTGGTCTTGAGGTACTGTTAAGTTTTATTATTCCTAATGAATTCATTTTTTAAAATTCAAAATGTATACCCCTTAAACATAATTATTCATTCTACACATAACGTCACCTGCATTCAGTACACGTACTTTAAATCGTAAAAAAAAAGAAAGAAAAACAGGCTGAATACCCCCCCGCCAAAAATTATCGATTGTAATTGATAGTATTAATGCTCCTGATAATGATTATTGATGGTACAAAGTATTCGACAATATTAACTTTAAAGACTTTCTCCATAAAGTAGGTCAGGTTTTGCGACAATTTATACGTCAACAGGGAAAATATAATACAAATTAAACGGACGGATCTCCTTGTCAGTTGATAGTAATAAAACTTTTTGAGATGGTTAGAACTTTGTGTAGGAAAAAATCATATTTTAAATCAATTAATTTATAATATATATATATATATATATATATATATATATATATATATATATATATATATATATATATATATATATATATACGAAAAAGGATGTATTTTATTGATCTTTATTGTATCATCTTTTAAAAAAATATAACAAGAAATTCTTTATTTAGTATTAAATAAATGATTTGTGTTGGTGAAATCTTAGGAAGATCAAATATCTGTTGTATGTCTCGTAAGTTTCTTTTTTAATCTGCTTGGGGAAGAAACGAATACAGAAGTATAACAGATTCTTCTATGGTATGTGTCTATTTTTCCATTCAGTTGCAGTGTACTAACACACGTATTTCACACATAATCAAAGATTTAACAAGTTTTGATAAGTAAAATGTTTGTCTATGTGAATTGGGAACTCCGCCTATGAGAGATTTGGTTATAGCAAAGAGGAGGTTATGAGCGTGAACACGCGTAGGTGTGTATGTGCTGTAATCAATGCTGGGAGTTCATGGCATCAACACATTTTATGAATGGAAAGGAAATCTAGTTTCCGACGTCATCCATTGACAGACACTTGTTCTCATTTGGTGGGGATGGCAGCGCGAAGGGAAAAGATGCGCTTGAATTGTGGGTCGCATCAACTGTCAACAGGCGACCCTGGAAATGGAAGTTGTATGGAAAACTAAAATGGCATTAAGCTACGTGTATCCTGAAAAACGGGGATGCCTGATAATGTTTAATGATAATCACTTTTTATTATATATATACATACAAATTGTAAAATAAAATTTATTAAAATAGAATTCTCAGAATAAATATATAACGTGTGATAACTATAACGTTTGAAAAAAATATATAACGTTGAAACTATAAAGTTTGAAAAATAAGAAATTGCTGATAAATACATTCCATAAGCATACAACTGTTGTACTGCTTCTTTATTCCAATATATCAAGAATTAATTGTCATTTATCATATTTTCAAAGTCTTATACAAATGTTTCTGCGAGTTGCTTGAATTTTATTTTATTGATGCTTACATTGAGTGTCTGCGACAGATCTTTTAATTTTCTCAAAAATTGTAAACCTTTTTGGCACAATAATTACATCTATTAAATAGAATTCTGAAATCTTCACAACAAATTTGCAAATTTTAAAAAATACAAAATCGACAAACTATGATAGTTATCTTTTACGTGATGACGTTGTAAGTCAACTCAGTTGTTGAATTGAACCCATTCTGGGAATTTTGAATAATCTCGGCGTCAAATTGTCCCAGATAATGACATCATAAATACTGATAAACATTATGAACACCTGTAACGTTTTGTACTTCAATCTTTTGATATCACGAGTTTTTCTTCGAATGATTTTGAAGCAACTTGTTTATCACAGAACGAACATATGTGCATACCTGAAAATTTTTGACAAAATTATAAATAGAAACGAAAATTCATATTTATTCTTTTATTACTGTCGAGAAACTTGCTCATGGGTCTTTCCTCCTGGCATCAGTGCTTGATATTGACGAGTAAAAGACTTAATGACTTTTGAATACTGATTTCCAAAGATGGCCAAACCTCCCCATTTAGAAGATTGGAGTAACACATTATTCTAACTCGTATTTACTCCCATTTGATTTTGGTTTTTTCCTCTGTACTAGGCTATGCTGAACATATCTTGACACAAAATTTGCCCAAATTATCATACCTTTCGCCGCCGCCTAACGCCTGGTGGTGTAATCAAGTGGTCTGGTCTTTTAGTGGTTCGGTCTTTTAGGTCTTAAAAGGCCGTTTTAACCACAGGGTTAACTCTGCGTTGTCCATTGCTTACGCTGGTCCAAGCTGGCTGTTGGTCGCTGGCAGCTTCGATCCACACCAACTCTGCCCATGCTGCGTTCTTTATCTCAGAGCAGTGGAAAATCGAAAGTCGTAGTCTCGCAGCAATGATTCAACTCGTGGCGGATGTTATATTAAGGGAAAATATCCTCACGACGAAAAATAAAACGAGAGATTCGTGCAGTTAATCTTCAGTTGGTTTATATAGTTCTTGGCACATCAAAAATTAACACCTCCCGCATCAATCTCTATCATGACACTGGGCCTTGTCTAAACTTCTGGAGGAGCTGGGTTCGAAATCCTGGAATCAGGAAATTTGGTGGCAGCTGTCGTGGATTTTAGATTCCCAAAGTCTCTGAGCTCTGCTTATATGCACTTCGGCCCAAAACTGTCGTGCGGCCGAAAGGTTTGGGGGATATTCGGTGATTCCCCAATTTTCATTAATTCCAATAAAGGTTTTCTTTGTTCCCTATTTTTTCCTTTCATAATAAACTTTCCAAATTTTGAGAATTCTCCAATTTCATTGGGAATTGTCATAGGAATTGCTCCTCCCTTAACTTCAACCTGGTTCACTTCACACCGCTACTCCGCACAGGTGGGGCTAACTTCTGGTCCTTCCCCACTTCCTTTTCAATATCCTAACTCTGCCCGCTTCTCGGGAATGATATAACTGCCTTTGTGGCAAATCTAATTTTTAAAGTGCCTACGTGGTTTATTCTCCTCATTAATTTGAATTCTCTGACTCCGTTTCCTGGACCCATCTGTCCAGCAAAAACACAAACAAGATCACCTTCTCATTATAACTTTCCGTGCGGTAGATTAAAATTATTTGTTTTCTTCAATAAAAATTTATTTGTTCACCTAAATCCTCAACAACATGACACGCTGTCTTAATGAAAACATAAACAATATGCCTCTTATGACTGATCGATTTTCATAATCCTAACATCCACAGCGGTTTCGGTTTTCATATACTTTCATTAGCGAAAACGAACTGAGAAATTTCATTTCTCAGTTCTCGCTAATGAAAGTATAATTCCCGTCTGCTTCTCTTTTCGCCAGTGACACGTGTTTTTCATTATAAAAAAGAAAAAGATAGAGATAAAGCCATTTCTCAATTTGAGTTACCCGAATGCCAGGTTTTCGATAGATAAAAAAAATAAATTCTCGGTACATCGTTCCAATTCGTAGGGGTAAGGCAACCTAGATGTCCCTTTCTTCACTTTCACATTACCAAGGACTTCCAGTTTATATTTCATTTTGGGCTTAACCCTTTTAATAAATGCTTAACCAGCTCACAATCTCAGTGTCGCAAAATAACCAACCAAAAGAATTTTTTATTCACTTTTTGGTCAAGCCGAAAACTTTTCAGCACTGCATTGTAACAATATCAGAAATACGGTAATTTCGTTGATATTTGATTTTTCCCATACAAATAGTCATATCTGAACTAATCCCTAAGAGGAAAATACCTATGAACAATCTTCAAATCCTGGGAACTTGACTGTGATATAACCATCAGTCTGTTCGATGCTTTATCTCTTTATCCTCAACTGAAGAGTACGTATTTACTTACAAGACCTCATTGACTTTACTTAAAAACCGTTACAAAGAAACTCTTTAAATTTTGGTATTAGTTTTCTTTCTCTGAACCATAACTCACCTGACCTTACGACCTTAATTTAGCTTCTATAAAAACTATTAGGTTGGTGCAAAAATAATTTCGTTTTCTCACATATTAATACATGTTAGAAAACGAAATTATTTTTGCACCAACTTAATACTAAACTATTTATGTATTTCTTTATTCAGTAAATATACCATCTATGTACTATATCAAGAAAAATTACTATTTTAAGATCGGAGAGAAAATACTATAATTCAAAGTGACTCTAAGTGAACACAGATACTGGCAACAGAAAGTGTCTTGTATGTGGTACCATAGACTGAATAATGACGTTGTTTGCACAGACAGTTGAACATGTTTAACTCTGTATATGTGGCGGTGAGGTGGGAAGTATTGGCGTGGCAAGAGAGAAGGTTTGAGATAAGCAACCAGTCTACAGGATGCTACTTGA
>CAHIKZ030004322.1:182500-372500 GCA_903632075.3 Acanthosepion pharaonis | reverse complement strand
TTTGTAGGAACGTGTTGTTTTATTCTCATGTCTAAGCGTTGGGTTGTTCTCCCTATGTAGTCGGCTCCGCAACTACAAACGTATTTATAAATACTTGAATTAATTTCATGGGGAGGGAGAACGTCTTTACACGCACAACGAAACATAGGCCGAGTTTGAAAAATAATCCGAACCTCGGCAGAGAAAAAACAACGACGAACATTGGATGAAATTTGTTTAGCTATTTTTTCCCATTTGGTACCAATCCAGGGTAATCTGAGGTAAACTGGGCATTTTTTGACAGTGTAGAGCTTGACACTTCTGAACTCTTCAACCTTACTGTGGATAATTGAATTAACAGTATCAAGAGGATAACCTAAACTACCTAGGGTATCCTTAATAAAGTCGATTTCATCGTTCAAGAAGGGCTCCGAGCAGGTCTTTAATGCTCTATGTAGGAGGCTTTTAATAATGTTAATCGTGCGCTTAGTGGGACAAAAAGAGTCCCAACGCGTATACAACCCTGCGAAAGTTGTTTTTCTATAAACAGAGGTAAGAAAACCTGTTAATGTACGATGTACTAATACATCCAAAAAGGCCAATTGAAAATTGGATTCCTTCTCAACAGTAAACCTCAGTGCTGAATGGATACCATTTAACAATGAAAGAAACTGATCAGCCTCAACTTCGCTGTTGAATAAACAAAAGGTATTATCAACATACCGACAATACATTTGAGGACAAAGTGGACTCTTTCGTATCTTTTCTTCGTGAAAGCCAACTGGCAAGTGCCGGACCCAAAGGAGAACCCATAGCAACTCCGTCAATCTGTTGGTACATGGTGTTGTTGAAACTAAATTCGACGGAGGACGTGGCAAATTTCATCAATTCACAAAATACTGACTCCGGAATACTAGGTGGAGTCAATGAACTGCGATAAAGAAAATCACAGCAAATATCGATGGTTTCCATTAGAGGGACACAAGTATACAGAGAACAGACATCAAAAGAACACATGAACTTGCCAGAAGACAAATTTTGAATGCGGTCGACAAAGGAAAAATCCATCCAAGCACTGCAACACAGGACCCAAAAGTGTGGAGAGCCATTGGGCTACCTTGTGTTGGGCTGAACCGATCATAGATAAAATTGGTCGTAATGGTACACCTTCTTTATGGATTTTCGGGAGACCATACAAACGAGGACGAATCGAAACGGAAGGACGGATTTCGTTGGCAATTTCTTTTGAAAGTAGCCCAGACATTACCCACTTCAGAAGTAATTTTTGAAATTTTGCTTCACCTGAAGAAGTTCCATCACAGGTATCAGCAGATCCAAGTTTAGTCAATTTTGAAGTATCTTCTAAGATCGAAGACATTTTGGTTATATAGTCTGCTCGATCTAAAATTACTACTCCAGCACCTTTATCTGGTCTGGAAATTATCAAGTCATAATTATTCCTCAGAGAATTAACAACTCGGTGATATTCTGCTTTCCATTTGGATTCAGCAGTAGCAACAGAGGAACTGGAAAAAGTGTGTGCGGAATTATTTAACTAGGCTTTCAAATTGCTCACCGCGTCAACAGGAGACAGTCTTGCCAACTGAGCATAGAAAACCTCGAACTCTAAAAAAAATCTTCTCCTTGTCAGGCATAGAGGGTGGAATGCAAAAGTCCAACCCATGAGAAAGAACCAAAAATTCTGACTCGGTTAGTTCATGCGTGGACAAATTAATAATATTATTTAAATTTGGTTCAGCTGTAACTCCATATTTCTTGTGAACCAAACTTTTCAACTTAGCATCCCAATTTAACACACTGCCGTTGATGGACAAAACCCCAAAACCTAGAGAACTTAATCCAATCAAAAAATGAAATTGAATTCACATGATAACACAATAATCTCCTGTAATCACGCTTTACACCAAGGCTTCTAGTAGAAAGATGTTGAATCCAATCTTTAATAAAGACAGACTCAATATTCCAACTAGGATGTTACTTAGCCCTCCTCACTCTGAACTGAATAAAAGAGGGGCAAACCTGGAAGCTGATACATTGTTTAAGAAATTTAATTTCATACTCAATAGATCTTAATTTAGCCTTAATCCGTAATATTTTATTTAATTTACAAATTAAACTATGACTGTACCTGATTTTCAGATATTTAAAGATATTTTTGTAGGTAGAAAATTTAATGATCGAAATAAGTGTAAAACTTAATATTACTAGACATATTAAAAACAGGCAAAGCAACCGGTTTCGCTCCCGCTCTTCAGGCTTTAACGAGAGATTTAATTTAAAATTAAACAGAAAAATTTACAATAAAAGGAAGTTGTGGGAGAAAAAAAAAAAAAAAATATATATATATATATATATATATATATATATATATATATATATATATATATATATATATTATTTAAGTTTTTAATACATAGATTAAAGTTTGATTTAATTGGTAGAGAAATTTAAAATTAAGTGTTTAATTCTTTTATTAAAAAGGTTTACTCCAAGTAAAATTCTTCAGTTGCTTTCGACTAATACAAACGCACATAATGTGTGCATATGAAAGTAATATATTTTACATTAATTATTTTATCTCTCAATGACGCTTAGGCATATGAGACGAAGTATACACGAAAATATAGAGAGAGGATAAGAAAGAAAGAAAGAAAGAAAGAAAGAAAGAAAGAAAGAAAGAAAAAGAAAGAAACGTGCATTACTGTATGCGTTTTATCTTCACACACCAGGAAATATGTGTACAAACTTGCTACCAATATGATAATTCAAACACACCTTACAACTATGTGAGTATGCATTTTTACTCGTGCATATGTTAGTTTGTGTGAGTATCAGATGGTGAGTGCGTATCATGTACGTGTGTGGGGGTGCCTATCATGTGCGTGTGTGTGTGTGTGTGTGTGTGTAAAGAGGAAGGAATAAAGTGAAACTGTGGTAGAGCGCGCATTACGGAAGAGCTACAGGCCAGAGCGAAAGGAAGCGGATGTGGTAGATTAACGCCGACAATGTTTTTTTTTTTTTTTATATATATAACTTTTGTCATCATAATTCGGTAAACTAAACACACTGGAGACAATCGAGAATGAAGATCACATGGGTTCAGCAATATGTACAAAATGTTTGCTGAAAAGGTTGCATGGGAGCTTGTCAATAAACGTTGATTCATCCTGTTTCAAAAAATTCCACTTTCTCTCCTGCACAATTTATTGTCATTCTCTGTGGTCTGGCTTTGCTATTCCCACATAATCACATCAGTTCACCTTCTATTCCAATTTATTCCACTTTAATTGCATCACTCGACACAGACTAGCACTTTTTCAGACGTAGAACATTTTATTAGCTTAATAACTTACTTTGGTACCTTTATTCCTTATTTTATTTATTCTGTAAACTCTGACAAAAATGACCGTAAATAGATCCTTAGCATTTTGCAGCACAAAGTTAATTCTTTTATATTAATCAAAACCACTTTAATTTTTAAAAATTAAACATTTAACTTGGCCTGAACAAATTCACTTTTCTGAAATCAAATTTTGTGCAAGTTGTATTAATAGTATTCTTTGCTATCAGAGCATTAGTATCACAGACTTTTATTGTCATAAATCTTTCCACTTTTACTTGGGCCGTTTTCTCCCGTATATTTGTAATGAAGTGAAAAAAAAACATCTGTCTCTGCATCAAATACATTTATTTAAAAAAAAAATGTTTCCTGGGGTTTAAAATAATCCTCCTTGAAGAAGATTATGTTGAAGAGCATCATCAAATTGGTATCTACTAGTATCAAATTAAATCCTAATGGTGTCTAAAACCTTTTAAATACGCCAATTTGGATTAAGTATTAGTCGTTTTCTTCTATGTGTCGTGTCTGTTCAAGACGTAGGCGATCATGGATCTCCACAATTTCCTGTCTTTTGTAGCTCTTAATAAATTTTGTCTTTTTATCTCTCCTAACATGTTCTGCCATCCATTTACTCGCTAGGCAGAATTATGCGCTATTTTCCTCTCTCTCTCTCTCCCTCTCTTGCCTTCAATATGTCCTGTAAGTATGAAAATTTTCAAACTCTCCTTCCTCGTGCCCTAGAAATTTCAACTATCGCTTCCTTAAGTATAAGTGTCCTTTTTGTTTCCATTTTCCCTAAAATTTCTTTCGTTAAAACGATTATGCGAATTATGGTTATGAAGTTTGAAGAAAATTCCTTTGTTTTGAAATCTCATGAAAACAAATTGATTAGAAATGCTATAATTCACGGGTTATTTTTTATTCTGGAAAGATTGTCTGAACTCACGAGAACGCTAAGTCTGGTTCAAACATTCTGGGAATGAAGAATGACTTTTCGATTGATATGTGTAGTAATGCAGCTGATGGTCTTGGGACATTTTTTGGCATTTTAACATGGGTCTTGGTATTTTTTCATGGGTTAAAAAATTCATTACAGTAGCATTTTAATTGTAGGAAATATTATTTTTAACAGTGACGTATTGGTTATTTTGAGTATCCATAAATTATTTTTTAAAAATTCTCGAACTAAAATGTAAAGCTAAAAATATAAAGAAAATAAAAACAGCATGCAGATAGATGCATCTAAGTAGGGGGGGGGCTTTATGAATATTTCAGACGCTTAAATTCAGTTGAACGCACTTTGAGTGCATGTAAATTACCACGTTCAAGAAAAATGGTTTTCACCAATTTTTTTTAATCGAGTTTATTTTAAAAACTTTATCTAAAACTACTTTTTTAATACATGTTGGCAAACGGACTGTAACCTTTTCAAATATTTACGCATTTATAAAACGTTTTATTATATTATGAAACTTTATAGACACAGACATACATTACAATAAGCGACGAATTCATTTGAGAAAACTAGTTTTTTTGAAAAATAGTTTTATTTTAAAATATTTTATATTGTAATACAATAAAAAAGAATCGTTTAAACTGTTCAAAACATTTATTTAAAAACCAATAAACATAAGATTAAAAATAATCAAGACAGCTCGTTACGATACACTTCACAAGAAGCTTATGCCGATTTCAAATCGGAATACAAATCCACTTCCCACGATTACTCAATCTTATAACATTAAAACAACAAAACACCTACAAAACTAGGACACAAGTTTCAAGCAACATTAATAACAATTGAGACATAAACGTTCCTTATTTTTCAGATAGAAGTTGAAATTAAGAGCTATTCCAAATTTTCCTTGTAATGTTTCAATTTAATTTCAATTGTTATCGTAATGTTCCTATCTGTATTGATAGTATAATAATAATAATAATAATAATAATAATAATAATAATAATAATAATAAACAAGCATGTCAGCATCGGATTTCTATGTTTCATAAGTTTTCTAATTGTGCTTCATCTATGTAGAGAAACAAGCATTGAAACGTTAAAGTGGCTGTTTTTACGCAAGACTTTTGTCAGGATGTTGACATAAAATAATAACGAATATAATATTGGCGATAATAACAATTGTATATCAACAATAATATTGACAAAGCTGATTAACATTAATTTTAATTAATATTAACATTGACAATATAAACAACCAAAATGTGACTGATGGTAAAACGAATAAAGACGAGAAGTAAAAAAATTGTTGATAATTGTATTGTTGGTATAGGCGATGGTGACCCTAGTGATTGCAGTCTTGGTAATGCTGACATGACAGTGATGCACCAAACAAATTTATAATCTATCTGCCTTTTCCTGTTGACATTTACTAGCTGTTTTGATGCCAATTTCTAAAGGTTCCCGTCTCAATTTTGTGCTTTTAAAATCATTTTATTCTCAAACTTTGTTTGTAATGTCGGGATAGTCGACAACGATCTAGCAATCTCCAGTGGTCAAATTCATCATCCACTTAAAAATTAAAAAATGTTGAGTAGTCAACAGAAAATCAGCGATGCATGGCATATTGTCATAAATTTATTTGCTTTGCAGAGGAAGAGTCAAAGTAAAAACAGGAAATTTCTCTTGAATTTTATTTGTTCAAAACAAAAACGACGCTCTATTGTATAAAATAATCGTCATTGTTTCAATCAGTTATGTGCCATGCGTGATACACGCGTAGGCGATCATGTATCTTTCCATAAATGACTGATAAGGCAGATTATTTCCCGCAGTACGTTGCCATTTCTTTCTGCGGTAGACCAGTTGTCATCTAAGGCTACAGAGCCCGGTCTGTCCTGCTGTGTACCCATAGCTAGAAGACGAAGATTCATACCTTTCCCAAAGGTATTAGCACGTAAGTTAATGTAATGGATTCGACTGGAAATCGAACTCGGCAATCCATTTGCGGGCGTTCGTGTAAAAATATACAAATATAGACACTTTCCATAAAGAATAAATGCTTAGAAGAATCCTAGTTTTGTTTTTATGAGATACTCTGTCTGATTTTAATCATATCGATATCATCTGCATTGCATTAATTTTCATTTTTATATCAAATTTCTCGTTTAAAAAACGTACTACAAGCAAAGCACACTCAGTAAATGCTGTTGTTATTTTTAAAGATTATTACTCTAATTTTTAAACATTATTACTCGAACTTTTCATGAATCTTATTCTTTCAAAATCCTTAACTGATTTATGTCGTCATGATTGTTTTTCCTGTATGTTGGGCGAGATACTTTATTTACAAGTTGTTTGATTGTTTACAGGATATGACGATGAAGTTCTTTATATAATGACACTGTTTTATTCTTAGTATCAATGAATATCTTTATAATCCAGGTAATTTAAACAAGGCAAAAATCAGTAATATCAGTTGGATACGGTTGTAACCTCTAAATGCGATTATCAAGCAGTGTATTTAATATCGGCCGCTCACAGACGATGGGGTGTCATCTAGACACGCTTATAACATGCACATATTTAGGCTCGCACACAGATAAACATGTATTCATATATATATATATATATATATATATATATATATATATATATATATATATATATATATATATATATATATATATATTTATTTGGTTCGTTAGTAGTTCGTGGTTGATAAGCAGCAATCAATCGCCAAGCTACTCTGTACTTTGTAGCTCCACACAGAAGCGAAATCAGAGCAAGTTGGAAGGAAATGGCAGATTATGTAGTCGCCCGTCCAACCAGCGCGTATTCAATCGGGACGTGTTGACATTTGCAACGGTGGCGCCCAACAAGGAAAGATCCGTTAATTACAATACCAGCCTCATGTTAGGGCCGGAAACGTAAAACGGGGGAGATGCAGGAGCCGTATGATCACGTGGTCTAAATGTACGACCTGGCCACATTTGCCATGTCCGGCGTTAAACGGGCCGAGGAAAGGTCAGCTGGATTGTGTTTCAGAGGCTAAAAATGTAGCCATGTTTAGTAAAGGGTTCTAGAAACTAAATTATCGACACAATACACATTCTGGTGAATTTAAGTGTTAATTTTGTCTAAGATTGCTTATAAATGAGAATCAGAAAATTCTCGCCTGTCTAATTTCTGCATCATGAATTGAGATCTTTTTTCTCTCTCCTTTTCGTGATCGATGATTAAACAATGACCTCTTCAGAGGTCAAAATTTGCTCATGAGGAAACCAGAAATCAAGATAACTATACTTTTAGCAGATCAAATAAGGTGGAACTTCTTACAACATTTGCTTCATTTTTTAACTAGATCGGTTATTTATCAAAAGTATTATTTATCAAAAACTAATATCATTGCCTTTTTTGCTTTTGAAATTCGAATTTCTGTGATATTATTCTCAATACTGAAGCAACTCTGATTTATACCACAATTCCTAACATAAGTATAAAATCTTCTGTCTTCTCGGATTTGTAAATATAATGAGATAAAATTTATTAATAGTTCATGCATTTTTATGCACTCGTTCCTGTACACATACAAATGGCTGATTAAAATATTTTATCTAACATAATGACGAAAAACATTGTCTTCAAATAGCATGTTCTAACTAAACAATTACTCAGCTACTCATGCATTCATTTTATCGCAGTACATATTCATTTTTATTACGGTTGCAAAAAGACGAATAGTATTTAAAAATTCCATTACATCTAAAATCCTAAAATTCGCTAAAATTAAAGAACTCTCTCTCTCTCTCTCTCTCTCTCTCTCTCTCTCTCTCTCTCTCTCTCTCTCTCTCTCTCTCACTCACAAATAATGTTGGTAAATTACTGACTATGAAATAGTAATTGAAATAAGTGGAAATATAATTATATAATAGTTCTGATACCACATATCATAAGATAAATTCATCAGAAATTGAGATGCTACGGCGTTTTTCTGATTACATTGAAGTGATTACTGAAGATTTTAATTTTCAGATTACACGATGTCAGATTTTGTTATGCAAATCAACATTTTGCACGATAAAATTGGTATTAACTAAGGTATGTTGAAAATTTATATGATAAATATACCATATGAATTTTAGCCTATATTTGTTTTTTATTAGAAATATTTACAATATTTACATTTTGATGATACGGTATTTTAATATGCAATTCGAGGGTTTATTATCATATTGCAAGTAAATAGATAAATAATATATCAATCACCATTAAGTAAACATCAAAAGTTGAAAGATCTAAATTAAGCAAATAAGTATATGCAAATCGAAGCTGACTAGGCCAAAAAATTTCAAAGACAACAATCTTGAAAAAAATGGTGTCATGTTAAATTATGACTGATTGATAAAAGTTATTAGAAAGAAGCGGGACTTATTGATCAATACATTTTCTGTATAAACTATCGGAAAGAAAGTGTCAGTTTTATATAAGAAGAAAAATGAAATACATTACAAAGTCACATTTGTTCAGTTTTGTCTTTTGTTAGTGTAACTTTGAGAATTCTTCGAATGTTTTGTATATCCGATTACAATTAAAAAACTTTTCAAAAAACGTAATTTTGATAAACAATTAATAAGGTTTTTGAAAATTTGAGTCTGCTTAAGTTCTTTTTTGCTAAATGACTCAGAACGTCTTTTCGAGAAAACAGTTATTGATATATCTTTTCTCTGTATCACCCAACAAGATATGCATGAAAGATCCGGTCACTAAAATACCTACTCTGGGCTAAGTTACCTAGAAGATACCCATCCATTTCTATGCAATATTTATTGTCATGCTCTACTCATACACTTTAAATTTTAATCCATCAACATGAAATGGTTATACTACGCTGTACATATAGTTAAATAGCTTCCCATTTGAGTATATTTGTATTTAAAGAAGACTTCTACAAAAAAAGCACTTAACTGATTTATCTCTTAAACGTACTGACCAAAAGAAAATGAAACAGATTGCAAGTGAACAAAAAATGCCTGAAATGCACTGCTTCACTAAATTTCAGTTCATGAGTCAAAAAACTTTTGAATAATTTCTACACTGTCTTTCTTTGTTGATTCTTATTTTGGTATAGTTCTCCAATCCTCATAATTATGTCAAGAATAAATTTATTTCGTTATATTTGTCCTGTTTGGATTACCGTTTCCTATACCTCCTTAGAGAATTAGAACAGAACTACAGAATAATTTTCTGCAAGACCCTTACATATTTTCTTATTTACGCACCTGCTTCTCGTGGCAGGAGACTGAACTTATATTCCATCAGAATATCAGTTGAACACGGCAAATTAGCGAAAATTTCGTCCTTTCAAATGTACTTATATAAATGTTGCTGGATGTGTAACACTTCCGGTTATATTTTGCCCATAATCTTTCAATCCTATTCAGTAAATGAACTCATAGCATCATTGAAGACAAAACTTCAATCGTCCTTATATTCTCTTCAGAGCAATACTTATCTTCATTCTTCTCAAATATCGATACTCATTAGATTTTTGTAGTAAATCTACCTTCATGGATCATCGCCACTAAAGAGATATGACGGAACATTAAACTTTTTTTATGGAATCCCATCTTGACCGAGAAGTTTTCAGCATTTCTCCGCCTAATTTTTATATACTAATCATTTACTAATAATACAATAAGAAGGTACAGTGTTTGATCGAACGTATCAGAAATGTTCGGCGAAGTTTCATGCTGAAGATTTCTCGCTGAAATCGTGGAAGGTCAGGTAGATCAGTTGAGATTGATAACAATCAAATGAAATTATTACTTGAGAAAAATCAATGTAACATGAATACGAAGATAATCAACATCCCCAAAAGAGTCAAATCAAGTGTTGAATTATTTTTTTTTTTTTTTTTGCACGAACGGAGTTATTTTTATCTTTTGAATGCGTGAAAAAATTTTAAAAATTGTCTTAAAACAAATTGGAATGATTTATGAAA
Source organism: Acanthosepion pharaonis (assembly GCA_903632075.3). NCBI lineage: Eukaryota > Metazoa > Mollusca > Cephalopoda > Sepiida > Sepiidae > Acanthosepion > Acanthosepion pharaonis. Next base: position 362,199 of record CAHIKZ030004322.1, on the reverse strand, counting down.
AATTATTATTTTATAGCAACATAAAGCACATGAAAACATAAGACAGGCGAAATGAACCAAAACCACTAACAGCACCAAACGCTGGTCTTCATACAAAGAAGGTGATGCTGTATTTTACAATGAGAAGTAAATGGTTGATTCGAACAAGTACAGATCCTAATTAAACTACTTAAAAACAGCAGTCGATGCAAGAGATGCAGTCGATGCAAATTCAGAGAAAATACATCAGGATAATACTCGAGTACGTGTTTCTTTAGTGGCTAGGAAAATACTGTTGCAGCATGACTGGGAAATTTTCGCTAATTTGCCGTGTTCAACTGATATTTAACTTTCAGTCTTTACAAAATTCTCGAAGTGAAAATAAAATTTCACTTCTCTGGAAGATAAGCAAAAACATCGAGGTTAATTCTTTACCGAGAAAGATTTTAAAAGGGGTGAAATTATGAAGCTACTTTAAAAATCATACGATATATTTGAGAAAAAACAATAAATAAATTGCTCAATAAGTTTAATGTTGAAAATGAAAAAAAAAACCTTTAGTGGATCAAGAGTTATCCATTAAGTATATAACTATGTTTATGTGAATGTTCGTATACATGCATCCGTGCCTGCATATGTGTGTGCATGCATGTGTGCTTGTATGTGTTTTTAAAGCTTTAAATATACAAAGATGTGCCGAAAAGTTCGCAGCCTGACCACTACGTAAAATCTGACGAAATGTCGGACTGAAAACTGTTCAACATCTTTTCGTAGGACAAATTCTACATTAAACCTAAAACCTTACACACACAAACAATTGTAGCCACTTGAATTACAATTAGTTAAATTACAACTCAATCCTTCTCAATCCTGCATCGAGTAGTAATTTAACTACTTTAACTAAGACAAGGCCCTAGTTCATACATGTGCAAGAACAGAGAGGAAAAGTGTATTCGCGTGCTGAAATGTTCAGTACTTTTCATATTAATTATTTATTTGGACATAGAAAAGGTTAGTCATTTTCCTTTAAACTTTTGAAAAATTACAATTGAAGAGATTTTATATTTAAATTTACGCTAACAATCTCTTTATGTAGCAATTGAATGCAATCTTTATTTAATTAAAATAAAAACAAGATAAAAAAATGAATACTACCTCTGTATGTTTGTATGGATCTTTTCGAGTTACATTTCATTGTTTCATTTTATCCATTAATAAATGTCAATATTAATTAACTTTATTTGTACACACAAAAAAAACATTAAATGAACAAAGTTACGGCAGAATGATAATAAATGATGTGTGAATTCATAAAATGAATTCTTCTGCATCTAGGTTTGCTAAAAAAATATAGGTAAAAAGAAAATTACAAAGAAAAATTAAATCCAGATTCCTTCTAGTTTCTTGCAACATCTTTTTGTTTAAATGTGCCATAATGTCTTTCAACCAAAAGAGAAATCAAAGCAGAATGTCTGCCTGATGAAATGCACGTTCAAGGGCCGCGAGCCTGCAAAACATTTACCAGATTCACAACCGGAAGATACAACTAACAAATTATAACCAATGATGATTTTTTTTTTCTTTATCTACTTGTTTTCCCCAAGTTTTCACCTTTTAGAATTTTCAACGAGAAGCTTCAGCTATGCTACTTTTTATTTCATAATTTATGAGGGGCTTATATGTCTACGAATTTGGCTATACATCTTGTTTTGTTGTTTCCGATTGTGTTTTCTTTTTTATCCCACTAATTTTATGTCTGTCAATCAAATTTTCACAAATGTCTACAACTACCTTTTGATTTATACCGGGTTATGCAGTTAAGTATTAAAATGACAGAAATAACTTTACTAAAATAATTTTTACACACTGATTCTTTCGAACTTGCATCTTGATCTTCGAAATGATCAGACTTATTTAAAAAAACCTAAATTCACTCTAGGCACAAAATATAAACTTCTAAAAGAGAAACGGAAGCGATTTCCTGCGACAAAGTACTTCGTAATAAACACTTGAATTCGAGAATAAATGTAATTTTTCAAAAGGAGATTTTATGCAATATTTGAATAAAACTTATCCTACTGCTTTATTTCGAACTGCTTCATGCAAAGCACTTTTTAATAAATTATAGAATTTCAGTGATTCATGTAGGTTTATCCTAAATAACTTGCAGTTAATAAGGAAATGCTTTCTGTTAGAGATTTGCATTTTTAAAATGTAATAGAAATTGCTTCTTTGTTTGCACCAGTCTACAAATTTCCAGAGAGACCATTGAAAGTAGAAGACAAAGCCCTGAACTATGTAAAGTCTTTCACCTATCTTGGTAGCAAAGTCAATTACAGTTGAACTTTAGATGATGAAATCATGCATCGGATTGCTAAGGCTACCAGTGCTTTCGACAAACTTCGTCATCGCTTGTGGAATAAACTGGATATTCGACTGGATACGAAAATTCTAGTTTACAGAGCTGTTGTACCTGCCATACTTTTGTACGGCTCCATACAGATACCATATACGTCAGTTGAATGTTTTTCATAAAAGCTGTCTGCGTGTAATCTGTGGAGTTAACCTTCAAGATAGGACATCTAACGTAGACCTGTTTAACAAGAGTATTATTAGAGGAATCGAGACTTTTCTCATACAGACTCAATTACGGTGGACTGGTCATGTCTTGAGACTGTCTGATGACAGGATACCCAAGATCCTAATGTACAGCCTGTTAGATCAAGGCTACAGGAATGTAGGATGCCCATGGCTAAGATACAAATACAAGCTGAAAAGCAACTTGTCAGCAGACAATATACCAAATAACGCCCTTGAGCGCTTAGCCTTGGAGCGAGTAGAATGGAGATCAGCGTGTTTTAATCAGCAGTTTTCAATCTGCTTGTCTGAATCATCTTCAAGAAGCAAGAGTAAGAACTAAATGGTCAGCCAATCTAACAGTGAACTCCTCTCACAATCCTCACTCTTGCTCCATATGTGGACTCCTTTGTAAATCACTAGCGGGTCTTAAATGCCACTTAAGATTATCGCACAAAATTTCAAAATTGAATCAACTAAGCTGTCAGATCCTCATACGTCGAAACCAACGGGAGAGTCAGTTATTATTATTATTATTCATTCATTATATATATATATATATATATATATATATATATATATATATATATATATATTCTTCTTATTTGTCATATAATCTTGTTTCGATGCCCATTAATCATATGAGTAAGAAATTAGAAAATCACTGCATATAAAATTGTGCCCACATGTAATCAAGTAATAAGACTAATTTACAAAAGTCTTATATATTTAAAAATTCTGTTTCAATGGTGTAACGGTTAGGGGATATTGTTATTAAGTAAAAACTATATTTGCTAATCATAAATGGTAAATCTTCCTACTATTTAAGGAGCCAGAATTTTTTAAATAATTTTCATTTTTTTTTTTTTTGTATGCGCATAAACGTGCCGATCTTTGCAGATACGAATATTCATACACGACATTATCAGAAAGTAAAAGCAATAACGAAAGTAAATTTTAAGCCAAAGTATGTAAAATTCGATAAAACATTATAGATACCTCACTCATTTATGAACCATTTCATAATAAGAGAGCTACCTATAATAATTACAGGCACCTCTTTTATTTAATAAATGTTAAGGTATTTTATTTATTATTAATTTTTATACTATCTGTTATGAAATTTTAAAAGTATTTTATGAAATTTTTATAGTATATTAAATTTTATTTTTTCACTAGACCAAAATACATAAAAGTTACTGGGTAGTTAAAAAAATATTCAAAAACATTTAGAATTCGTAAAATTCATGTCACTTCTATACCTCCTTATATACCTTTTCCAAATGTTAAGCTTCCAATAAATTGACCAGCACTTCAAAAACAAGTCCCCGTTGTTAAGAAATGCTTTTCTACTATGTTTTTTACGCTAAAAATAAGTAATCTTTGTTTCAAATTAAATTAAATTTTTTACTTTTGCAAGATTTCTAAATCGGAGAACTAACTTTTGTTTACAAATGTCTCCAAAATGGCTAAATTTGTTGATTTTACAGAAAATAAAAATTGATTTCAGTCAATATAAATTCGGTTTGAAATTCACCAATGTATTTTGAATACTGAGTATAGTAAATTTAATACTTTAGCTTTGAAGCTAAAGCTAAAAGCTTCAAGATTTTTCATTTTTAAAAATTCATTTTAAAATTTAGGTACTCCCCTTTATGGGAAGCATCTAAATAAGGGTCAATATACTGATTTCGACGGAAGCCAAACAAGTTGAATATAAACGATAATGCTTTATTGGCTTTTTAAAGAAAAATTATGAAGAGGAAACGTGTGTAATTGACGACAAAAAGAAAACAGAGTAGTCTAGCCTAAATATTATCATTTTTTTAAAATTATCAACCGGAAATTTTTTTAAAATTATCAACCTTAACGTAATATTTCTTAATTTCCTGCAAATCCTTTTTAAGTAATGTGCGCTTGCATGAGCTCCATAATTTTCGACTTTTCAGTATATTCATCATCAGGTTTCCTCAACAAGTTATATAATCAGAACTCAAAGCTCAACTGACGCATGCTGCTGGAGTCTCGCAAAACTGAAAACAACCAACTAGATTTAATGCACTCTTTTACAAGATAAATCTTTGGGATTTCCTTTCGTGGTGTCAATCTATATGTATGTCTGGGATGTTTCAAGATGAATCGAGGAAATTTCTGTCCGTGGTGTGTGACCAGAGACGACATCTGGAAAAGCTCGTATATATTTGGCCGACAGAGAGCAGAGAGACCCAGTTATTTGCTGTTAGACCCGAAAAGGGACGTCGTAACGCTCTCTCTCTCTCTCTTTCTCTCTCTTTCTCTCTCTCTCTCGCGCACACACACACACACACAGAGGGTAAAAGACTTACCAACCTTTATCTATCTAAAACTACTTTTCCGAGTTCAGTAGCGATTCGTGTTTTAAAAAATCCGTGTTTGTTGACACAACAAAATTAAATTTGGGATAAGTAAAGAAAAATTACAGTCACAGTGTATAATGATTCCGCCTCAATTTTTCTCCTATTAATTTGCTCTTGTTAATTAAAATCAATTTGTTTTCATTTCCTGAACGCTGAACGACACGATTAGGAATAATGACATAGACGCAGCGCATGTGATATTATAAAGATATCCTCAAACTAACTTTTTGATGTATTTTATATGAAGCGATTTCGCTTAACTTTTTCTAAAATTATTATTTGAAATGCCTGTTCAGCTTCGACAACATTTGCTGCTCCAAACAAAATAGTTACTTAAAACACATAGCACGCGAACACACACACACTCCTCCATACGACCGACACTTGTTTTAGGAGGCTTAATTCTGTAGGAAGTTTGTTTATATATATATATATATATATATATATATATATATATATATATATATATATATATATATATATATATTCTGTTTGTACATTATCTTTATAGATATAATTTATTTAAGTAAATGTTCTGTTTTTAAACAAGTTATATCTATAAAATAACGTATAAAACAAAAATATATTAAATCATTGTCGGACTTAATTCATTTCATAATAATACACACACATATATATATATATATATATATATATATATATATATATATAGGTAAAAGAATCCGTAGGTAAGTAATCCAAGTCGATCCTATCAATATGAAATATTAAAACAAAAGCTCAATATAATTTTATTATAGAGCATATAAGTGAATATGTCAATGAAACCCAAACAATGGATGGAATGGCCATCTGTATGGAGTAATTTTACAGCGTTTCATATTATATATATATATATATATATATATATATATATATATATATATATATATATATATATATATATATACAAATAAAGGTAAAAAAGCTTATCTTAGTCGAAGCGTTTCGTCTATTGAAATTTATATATGTGTATCTTCGACGGAAATCTTATGTATGTGTGTATGCATATATCTTATGTATGTGTGTATTTAATATATAATATATTAAATACTTATTCACATATATATTTGACTAGAACAAAAACAACATTTGCCGGAATAGAGGCAAAAACACAGATGCAAACAGCCATACAAATGCGATATACATGGATGGAATTTATAGTTTATATAACACCTACCCAGTAAAAGATAACGCCTTGTAAGAGATTCTTACTTCACTGAACTCCCAACCAATGTTCATCTCTCACATTTATCTGAATTTCAACAACACTGACAATCTATTTACTAAACTAATGGATGTTTCCATCTGCCCTTCCAACCGCCTACTTTTTTCGACAGTTCATTCTTTAATCTTTCAGTGATATGTCTGTCAACGTGCTCTGATTAGTTCATACCTCTATACGAGGTCCAGACCACCCGAAAACGTATTACATTTTTTAAATTTTCAATCTGTTTTGCCTCTACCTCGTCTTCGAAAAACATGTCATTATTAATAATTATCCAATACTTTAATAAATCAACTTCTTTCAAAGATTTCGCTTGATTTTCTTTTAAACGTGCAACATTTAATCTGTTCATTTTATGTCTCGTGGCTTCCTCTAAAAAAGTTAATAGCTGTCATCTGACAAGTAAAAAATAAATTTCGATATTACACTGACTACCTTTCGCAGAATTGTCAACCAAAGTAAAGAAAGAGTATCAACAATCATAAGAATTGGATTTAAAAAAAAAAAAACGACAAGAGAAAACTCGCCAAAATGGTTTCTACTGACCGGAAGCAGAAAGAAATCGTTTCTCTGTTTAGACATCGTGTACAAACCCGAGTGGAAATGGCAAAATTTTTGGGAGGCATTTTCTTTCCTTGGGAGTAAAATTCTTTGATAAAAAAGTGATTGTTTGCTTTCTGCCAATATTTTGCTTGCCTTTTAAGCTGTAGTGGGTGAGTTAATTGTGTGGTAATATTTGTTGAGAATAGGTTGCGTGTCAATTAACTATTTCCACTAACATCAAAATAAAATACAAAATTCAACTGAATTGTTTTATAACGTAACAATAAATTTATTTAGGTTGACGTACAATATGCACAAAAGGATAGGACAGAGTCGTGTCCCTTTAACTTGGAATATTTGTACCAGAGTTCATATTACGAATAAGACATATTATATTAGAAACTGATAAAACATTTATATACAATTCAAAATGATGTACAAATAGAATATAGGTATGTGTTATGTTGGCAAATGTGTATGATGTTTTAAGTTTCAGAATGTCTTTCATGTAAGAGTTCAGAAAGTTCTTAAGAAGTAATTTACCTTTCACTGTAATATTTTTAAGGTCGTTCACATGTAGATGTTTACTTAATAGATAGTAAATGTAATTTACTTTAGGTAAGCAATATCTTGTTGAAATGTTAGCGAATCAGGGTTGAGGTGTTTTTTTTTTTTTGGGGGGGCGGCAAAGTCTGGTTTCGAACGACGTGGAGTAAGTTAGCAATTCTCTGTGGTGCTTTTACTGGCTGATTTTTGGTCAGTCGGTTTTTCCTTTATATAAGTTTTCGAAGGTCCAAAGTTGGCTCAAAAGGTCTTGGCGCAATTTCGATTTCAGCGCGTGAAACTTTTAGATCGTTGTCGTTATCCAATGAAATTTCTTTATTCGCCTAATACAGTTTTAATTGGTTAAAGTTAATTTGTACGTAGGCGTAAAATATAGACCGTTCTGTTACTGGGGTTTGCAGGTAGAAACAGGACGAGTCTATAAAGCTATGAAGTTCATCATAAAATGAATGAATTTCAAAAACTGACATTATACAGATTACATTTTGCTCTAGCGAATTAGGCCGATTATGCAAAAGTTCACAAAACGAAAACTTGTTTTTGTTTATTTTTCCAAGAAGCGTTCGCAAGTTTTCCTAGTTATAAAAAGAAAAACGCTTGCTAACATATGTATCAACTGCAGTAAAATTAATCTTTCGCATTTCCACTTGCTTTTTAAAATAGAGATAATTATTGCATTTAAAGAAATTTAAAGGAAGGCAAATCTGTAAAATCACTACAAAATAAAATACCCTAGAACGGGTTTTTTTTTAAATTTAATTTAATTTTCAAATTTTACAAATTAAATTTTACTAAAATGTCAAACTTAAAAAAAAAACTTGTTACGTTTGAATTTTTCAAAAGAACCAAACAAAATGAAATGATTAAATTACAACAAAAACATTCAGGATTTTCCAGTGATATTTGTAAGAGAAAATTGCAAAATTTCAATCCTTTTTCTGATATATATAATAATGGATTCTTTATTCGACATTATTTCCAACTATTTTGTGGATGCCCATGTTTGAGTAAACGCCCTGAAACCAGCAAATTTTGTTCCTAGCCCAGGTGTACGCGCTCGCGATCCCCACATTAAATCGACCTTGTGTCACATAGCCTTGAAGCTTACATAGAAGATTAGCATGCAAAACCCTGTTAAACTAAGATATCTAGAACCTTAATTTAATCTTCGCCGTTATTATCAAGAGTTTGATATACATATTCCGTAATGGCCGTTAGCACATCAGCGGTAGATCTGGCAAAACGGAAGTCATATTGCTTGTCATGAGAGGTAAGATGCTTAACCATTTCAGCATTGATGAATAATTGGATGAAAAAATGGAAAGAAAATCCTTCGTCGTTTCGTCCTTCAAAAGGAATTCTTCAGACTGATTGTGTATAAATCCTTTTGAATGACAAAACACGTTACATAGTATTTAACTTTTGGATCCTCAAAAAATGGTGTGTCAAAAGGACGGTTTATTTTCTTTTTAAAAAGCTATGTTTAGAATTTTAATAACAAAAAAATATCGATGGGGGACCGCTTGGGAACATCCTGTACTGTAAGCAATGGCAGAGGTAATATTATTGTGTTATCAAACATCAACCAACGCGCGATAAAAGTGTACAGTATTTTTGGAAAGACCCACATTTATGAACAGGCCTTCACTCCCGTGACCATAAATAAGAGTAAATAACGTTTCTTCTTTGACTGACAAACATTTACAAATTTCTCCCGAATATGATAAGATTGTAGTTGAAAAAGATGCCACATTTCTCATTAAAGTCAATGACGACTCTTTTTTTTTTTTCCTTCGGGTATTTAGTAGTCATATTAAAAGGGAGATAAATTTTTGCTGCCATTTTAGCTCTGAATATATTTAGAAGCATCCACGCAATTCTACAATCGGCTTTGTAAAAAAAAATAGCGTACACATAATTTTTAATTTTTCCGGTGCTAAACTTTTATCGCGCTTCATGCAGCGTTTCTAACCTCGATTTAGCGATTCTGTTGAATCTGTGGCACACTTTCAATGGTTCACACACTCGCTGACTCACTGTAATAAGATTGTGTAATGGTTACGCACCTACCTGTTTTTTCAGATTTTTCAGTAAGGTCAAGATTTGGTTTTTCATAATTTTCCTTAAACTTCCTTAGCTTTGGCACCTTGTTATATGATAAGTTTTTTTTTATAAATATTCTTGTCGAAATCGTATATTTTTACGCTATAAAAAGTTAAAATCGGTGCCATGTTTTTAAAGCTCACGCGATCCAGCAACACGTAGTATATCGGAATGAATCTATAATCTAAATTTAATAATGTGACTTCATAAATACATGTTGTCGGATCACGAGAACCTGTAAAGAATATGTTATAACGACATTGAGTTATAATAAATCTTTTAAAAGTATTAAATATTGGAATATCTAAAAAACAGATCACATAACCAAACCCAAAGCAAAGGAAACGTGGGGTATAGTATCAAAATTTAAATGTAAATATAATTTGTATGAAAATAAAAGAATGGTGCTTAACCAATACCAAAACTGATGCTAAAATTTTGTGTAGTTACATTTAAATTTTTAGCTGGAAAGCTTGTGAGTCCCACAAGCGACAAGTGTGAGAGAAAAAAACTGTTAACATAGAATTTACGACTGCATCTAGCCAGATTAACTGTAAATTGATGAGATCTCCACGCCTGTCTAGTACTACACTTAAATCTAAAAAATCTAGGTACCATAGAGAAGAGCGATATTTATTTCCGCTTAAATACAGAAAATGTGGCACAAGGCCAAAATAGGGAAAGGATAAATGATGGTGATCTGTCTTAACGTTAAACTCAGCTGGCCACAAACACTAATACAAACATATAACAATATTTTTAACACCAAAATAATGCACCTTTCTTACTACATCCACCGTAATACCTCTTTGTTACTATGAAAGTCCTAACTAGTCCCCATATGTACAATTCATTGTCTTTGGGGGGGGGGGTGATAAAATAACAACTTAAAATTCTAAACCCCAATGAATACCATAGCGAAGAGATCATCCGTATAACTCCGATGAAAGTATTTATAGAAAAGACATAGAAAAGTGGTGGTAAAGTGACTGGAGCCGAGTCGCAAGATCAGGGCCAATAATATTGCTGATTCTTCTTTGGCTCTTATCAAGGAGCTCAAAGTAAATAGCAGGGTTACAGGAACATATGTGGAAGCAATATTCTAAGCAATGACGAATAGTAAATAGATTCTGGAGAGAAAAATTGTCTCGCCCGACATTTTGAACCGACTTTCTTAACAGCTGACCTAACAATGGATTTAATATCGTCTTTTCACTTCATATCAGCAGAGAACGAGGGCCCGAAAAGGCGTAACAAGTCAGCTATGCGGATGGAAGGCTGCGAGTGGTCTCTCAAATAATTAATGGAAAGATGTTTAGTTTTGGAGGTGTTAAAATTAACAAGCCCTCTTTGTCCCAGTTGACAACGGACTTGGACATCGGCTACCATTTGACCTTGTTAAACTGATAAGTGTTACTATCGAGGCAGGAGTAAATTGTTGTCATCAGCGTAGATACCAAGTTGAGAGCTGATGTCATCAGGAAGGTCATTAATGACAATTAAAAACAGAGGAGGACCAAGGATGGAACCCTGGAAGGGGGGGGGACACCTGCGTTAGTACGAAAGGATCTAGACGAGTGGCCATTCAGGTTAATTTCACGATTTGATAGGAAAAACTGGATCAGTTCAAAAATATGTCCGGAGACACTGTCACCTTTCAGCTTGTGGAGAAGACCTGAATGCCAGACACTGTGAAAGGCTTTCGAGTTGTTCAATGCTACAGCCCGGGCTTCGCCGTTTTTATCTAGAGCATGATAGACTCAATTATCGTCAGTACATCAGAAGTTGACCTGGAGAAACGAAAGCTATATTGCTTGTCTGAGACAAGGCCCTGTGATGTGAGATGATAAGACAATTTAGCATTGATTAAGACCCTCTAAAAGTTTCCCAAAAAGATGTAGAAGGGTAATAGGCCGATTGTTAGAAGGTTCGGACTGCTCACCAGAGGACTTAAAAATTGGAACAACAAATGATGACTTCTAGCAGACAGGAAAGGCGGAGGCAGCGAGCCATTTATCATACGGTTTAGAGAGAGAAGAGTCAATTCAGGAGTACACTTCTTAATGACTATTACAGGAATGCCATCGGGTCCATATGCTTTCTGAGGATCTAGGTTAGAGATGATAATAGAAACCATGGAAGGAGTTATATGCATATCACTCAACAGAGATTCAGTTCTAGGAGGGACGTCAGGCAGGGATATTCCAGATGAATCAAGAGTAGAGTCTGAGGAGAAATTACTGGCAAAACATTTAGCTTTATTAGCAGAGGATGATAACTCATCATATTGATTGAAAAGGTGAGGAATAGAGACCTTACACTTATTTAATGCCCTATTATAGAGGCACCAGTAATCTCGAGAGTCAAACTTGTTAGAGTCTATACGGTGCCTCATTTTCTCAGCAAACAGAGACTTTGCTCCTTCGAGAGTTCGCTTACATTTATTGCAAGTAGCAACGAATGGGCGCCTGTTGTGACGAGAGCCGTCACACTGATATAGCCGAAAATAGTGGTTCCTGTGTGCTATAGCGGCCGAGCATGGAGTAAACGAAAATCCTCACTAATCAGTGCGTATTGTCGTGTTATTTAATCAGGCTTTAAGGCATAAAATTCTTATTATTTTTAAATAAATTTTCTAAATAACGTGATCGGCTGTTTTAAAACATACCGGTATTATATGTGATAAAGGGACAATTTTGTTGCAATTAAGCATTGTATTTGTGATTTAGTTTTGAACAAACAACTGAATGTTTTCTAAATTTAAGTAACCTTGAAAGGGAATCTCATTATCCCATACTCAAAAACTTCTAGTGAAATTGATTAATAAACGAGAAAAAAAACGATTTCTTTTTCCCATATGGCTTGTCTTATAATCAGATTTGTTCATCTACCAAAATATGCTGCTTGCGTCATGAGAATCTTTAGAACAGCTGCAAAAAAGAAAAACAACAACAAATTAAGAGGAATGCGTGTCTATTCTGGTTGCATGAATGCAGGCATCATTTGTTAAGAAGACCAGCTGAATGACTTCGCCATCAACAGGTATTCAATGAAATCCTTCCAAAATCAGCACGAGTGTTTGTAAATTCTAACGAAAGCGAGCAAAACATTTTCTACTCTTCCTTTGCTGTGGGGGCTGAATATAAGATTGATTTTCTGTTGCCTCGTCAAACAGCTGCTATTTCATGTCGATGATACAGATATGGAAAATGGAAAATATATACAGGGTGAATCTGGGGAGCAGCCAATTTTAAAAGACCTTGGTCAAAACATTTTAAGCAGGCGTTAGATTTCAAATCAGTTTTTTTACAGTATAAGAAAATTCGCCAAAGCATTTTTGCAATATGCGAAATGCGTTTTTGTAAGTTGATATGCGAGGAAAATACAAACGGTTAACTCTCTCTCTCTCTCTCTCTCTCTCTCTCTCTCTCTCTCTCTTAACTTCATATTTTAATATAATATTCTTTTCTTACAATCAAATTGTATTTAATACTACAAAAGTCACAAATAAGCCAATATTATTAAACTGAATGTTCACACAATGTACTCTTTTTTCTATTTGTTGACATCAGTCATTTTTCATCAAGACGATAATTATGCCTTTCAATTTTTAGTTAGGTGAAGCACACAACTAGACGTGCGATTGTGTGCAAAGAACTCGTCAATTTATTTAAATAACGCATGATGAATGAACTAGTAATTACAAAGTTAAAACAAACACTATGGCTGGTTTAAATGTAAGAAGTATCAATAAGTTTTGTAACAATATAAAAGTACTGGTAAGTATCATGGGATTGCATATAATACAGGACTTGATTTTTAAGTAACAAACTATTTGCATTGGTTTGAAATATATATTTTTTTCTTATTGCAGAATTGTTGTAATGGTCCTGAGACGTCTGACAGAACTGATGCAGTTGCATAAACGAAGCTTTTAAAGATGAAGAATTTAGCAATGCAAAATAAGTTTAATGAGAACTGAAAGCCTTTTTGTTGCTCTTTGTTTACTGATAGTTTGAGTGTAACTTCGATTAACTACCCCATTGTAATTTGTGATATTTTAAATGCAATCTTATCAAGAAATTTTATTTTGAAGTTTCTATCTCAGGAACATAAAGTCAGGCTCGAATCAATCTTTTACTTCTAATACAAACACATACGCACATACACGACTAATACTGAATACCCGTATTGGATACCCGTATTTATAAACAGTGTTTATTTCGTCTTATGACCTTATAAGGCTTTCTCGATTTCGCAGACGAAATAAACATTTTTTTAGAAACGGAGTATCTACTCAAATACAGGTATATATTTATGTGAGTATGTGTGCATAAATGAGTGTATATATGTGTGTATATATGTTTATATGTATGTATGTGTATGTGTAATTGTTATCATAGATATGTATATGTGTGCATGTTTATATATTTATATGTATGTATTTCTGTGTGTATATATATGTATATATATATGTATGTATGTATGTATGTATGTATGTATGTATGTATGTATATGTGTGTTAGTTTGTGCTTGCTGCCGCGTGTATATATGTGTGTATATGTATATACGTATGACAGTACACTTATTTCTGTAGGTTTTCTTTTTATCCTGTTTTCCATCGCTTAATATATAATAAAACTATTATCAACTTATATGATTAAAATATATGTTTTTATTGATATTTGTGGATTTGGAATTTTCGTTTTAATATATTAAATAATATTATTTTTAACTATTTTTATCTTTGCTTAAGTTATATATAAGTGGCTAGCATTTGTTTAATGATACTTTCAGTTTAAAATATTTATTGGTTGTGGTATCTGATTGTCAAGGTCAATGTCTGTGGATGTGTGTACATGTATTTATCGGTGTCTATGTGCATGGAAAGTGCATTCACTTTTAATTGTGTGTGTGTAGACGTTGGTTTCTTGTTTCCTTTTCTTTCTTTTTTTTCGTAAAGGGCCGTGGAGATGTTCCTGTCTCGTCGCTTTTTTGTGTGTATATATATCTAAATATGTCTGGGTGATTATGTATTATAATCTGATTGTGTTTGTGTTGTTTTGCGCGTGAGTTTAAGACCCCATTCACACACTTGGGATTAAAATATATATACATGTATTGTCGGATGACCGAATATTGTAGCGTCTGTTCTAACGTAATTTCAACGAAGAAATAAATTGAATAACATATGTATTTTTCCTTTTCTCCTCAGTAATTTTATAGTTTTTAAACTTAATAGCGATTAAATTTGGATTTTAAAATTGGCAGTTTTTAATTTTAATATCAACTTTTATCATATAATTTAATAATTATTGATTAGAATAAATTCTTTTTTAATATTACCCGTATTTTAAAGATCTGAATAGCTATTATAACATGATTTCGTTGTCAAGCTTTTGAATCTTCCTATACTTGGGTTTTGATTGGTCATTCTCGCTTTTGTAACAATGTTTTCCCCTAGCGAAGGATCGTTAATTAATTTGAAACTTTTAAAACCATTTATTTTATATTCAACATCATCACTTGATAAGACAAAGAGGGTGTTGAAACAAACTGGCTATTTTTGTAGTGATTTTATAACATATTTATGTTAGAAATTTTTTTTTATAAAAAATAATTATATATTTTTTATAAAAAATAATTATATATATATATATATATATATTCGGTTCGGCATCCATCTGTCTCTGGAGACGATGGAGTAGCGCTTTTTTTTTAAATTCTAGGCGATGGAGTTACATCGCCTCTGGTCCCTCTCTGGAGGGGCAGTTTCTCAGGCACAGATGAAAGTGGATGACACGGAGACAGATGCTTTCCTTGATTTTCTTCTAGCTCTCTTTGCTGCCTGCTGATCTTCCCACGCGGCTTCTGCAATCGTGACGTCGTCACTGATTGTGGCTCTCCAAAGCTGACGATCGTCAGCAGCGGCCTTCCAGGTGTTGGGGTCGATGTCGGCCAGCTTCATGTCTCGTTTGCAGACATCCTTGAAGCGGAATGAGGTCTTCCAGTTGGGCGGGACGCCCTACACAGCTCTCCGTACAAGATGAATCTTAGGATGCGGCCGGCACCCATGCGGTGTACGTGCCCCAGCCAACTGAGACGTCTTTGGCAGGGCAGCGTGAACAGGCACGTTGAAGGACCTCTGTGTTAGTAACCCAGTCTTGCCACTTCATGTGCAGGAGACGTCTGAGGCAGCGGAGGTGAAAGGTGTCCAACCTCTTCTCCTGACTGGCGTAAGTTGTCCTGGACTCGCTGTCGTACAGAAGGGTGCTGAGGACGCAGGCCCGGTAGACTTGTAGTTTGGTGTTCTCCGTCAGCTGGCTGTTGTTCCAGACGCGCTTGTTTAGATTGGCCATGACTGCGGCAGCCTCCCCTATCCTGGAGCTGATCTCGGTGTCCAGGGAGAGGGAGCTGGAGATGATCGACCCGAGGTAGGTGAAGGAGTCCACCACCTCGAGGTGCGTGCCGTTGATGGCAACGTCCGTGAAGGAGGCGGTGTCTTGTAACAGGATGTTGGTCTTTTTTAGGCTAATGGCGAATGACCTTGGTCTTAGCGCACAGTCAGGCGATGTAGAGTTTGCCGTCTGCTCTAGTGCGGATGTAGATGCCCTCCGTGCAGTCGCAGAAGGCGTACTGGAGAAGCATGGAGAAGAAGATCCCAAAGAGTGTCGGCGCGAGGACGCAGCCCTGCTTTACGCTGCTGTTCACAGTGAAGGCGTCGAATGCTCCGCCGTTGTAGCAGGCTGTACTGTGCATGTCCTCGTGGAAAGACCTGACCATCTGGAGCAGTCTTAGGGGACATCCTACCTTCCTCTCCAGGAGGCTGAAGAGTCCACTTCTGCTGACCAAGTCGAAGGCTTTCGTCAGGTCAATAAAGGCGATATACAGTGGTTTCTGCTGCTCACGGCACTTCTCCTGCAGCTGGCGCAGCGAGAAGATCATGTTTACTGTAGATCGGTCCGCCCTGAAGCCACACTGCGACTCGGGGTACACATGGGAGGCGAGGCTCTGCAGGCGTGGCATGACGACGCAGGCAAAGACCTTCCCGACGGGAAATGCCGCGGTAGTTATTGCAGTCGCTGCGCTCACCTTTATTCTGATAGTGGGTGGCAATGTTGGCATCTCGCATGTCTCGGGGGACGTAGCCCTTCTCTCAACACAAGCACAGGAGCTCATGGAGATGCCGCAGCAGAGCTGGCTTGCCACTCTTCAGAACCTCCGATGGGATCCTGTCCCTCCCAGGGCCCCTCCCGCAGGCGAGACAGTTGATGACTTTTCCGAGTTCTTCTGCAGAAGGCGGTGCATCCAACTCCTCCATACCTGAGAGACTGGGCAAGGCATCCAGGGCGGTATCCGTCGCAACGTTCTGGGTTGCATAAAGCTCCAGGTAGTGCTCCACCCAGCGCTCCATCTGCTTGCCCTGGTTTGTAATGACCTCTTCTGTCCTGGACTTCAGCGGAGCCGTCTTGATGGGAGTGGGGCCGGTGGCGGTTTTGATGCCGGCGTACATGCCTCTTGCGTCTCCACTGTCGGCAGCCGTCTGGATCCTGCTGCACAGGTTCTGCCAGTAGTCGTTGGCGCAGCGGCATGCAGTCTGTTGGGCCTTGCTGCGAGCAGCTCTGAGGGCATCGCGGGTACTGACGCAAGGGTTTTGCTTGTAGGCCAGAAGTGCTTGTCTCTTGGTTTCAGAGGCTGGCTGCATCTCATCCCAGTGAGCTTCGTACCAGTCCGCATTTCGACGATCCTTCTTCCCGAACGCAGTAAGAGCTGAGGTGCACATGGCATGAAGGAGGTGGTGCCATCTACTGTCGATGTCACTGGCACTAAAGGAGGATGTGTTGACCTTCGCGCTAAAGGTGGTTTGGAAGCGGCGAGAGCTCTCAGGGTCATTGTAGCGACAGGTGTTGATGCGAGGGAGGCCCTTGGTTTTGGAGCGGTGTATTTTCTTGGCTGACAGTCTCACTTTGCAGCCTACTAAGGAGTGGTTCGTGTAGCAGTCTGCACTGTGGAAGCTCCGAGTGTGAAGAACGCTCCTTAGGTCTGCACGCCTGGTGATGACAAGGTCGAGCTGGTACCAGTGTCGAGAACGGGTGTGTCTCCAAGAGACTTTGTGGCGTTCTTTGCACTTGAAGAAGGTGCTCGTTACGCACGGTCCGTGATGGCAGAACAGTTCCAGCAGCCGCTGTCCATTCTCATTCATCTTGCCTCTGTCCTGACGACCGAGGCAGGAGGGCCAAGTGTCACAGTTGGCTCCCACTCTAGCATTGAAGTCTTTTAGTAGGTATAATCCTTCAGTATTGGGGTTCCTGGATATCGTCTAATCCAATGTCTCATAGAACTGGTCCCTGACCTCTGGGGTGGCGCAGAGCGTTGGCGCGTAGATGCAGAGGACTTTGGCGAAACCTGAGAGGCGCAGTGCTAGGATTCTCTCAGATCCGCCAGTTAATGGTTCAATGGCTGGTATCAGCGAGTTCCTCACAGTGAAGCCTACGCCGTGTTGCCTTGGGTCATCCTGAGGCAGGCCCTGCCAGAAGAAGGTGTAGTTGGCCCCTCTGATGGAACCGCTGTCAGCCAGACGAGTCTCTTGAAGGCAGGCGATGTCAGTGCCCAGTCTTGAGAGTTCCCTGTCTATGACTGCGGTCTTTCAAGCATCGTCGATCTGTTGGATATCATCTGCGAGTCCAGGGCGCATGGTCCGGACGTTCCAGCTACCAAATCGAAGAGCTGGAGTCTTCGTGTTTCTTTCCTTTCTGCTTGGTGCGGGATTTACAGTTTGCTTGTCAGGAGGATCAGTTCCTGAGCCCTACACACCCAGTAGAGCAGGCAAGCTGTGGCGAGACAGCACCTTACTGGCTGGGGGCTGCCCAGCTTGAGGCGGGCGGTAACTGTCCAGTGAGACGCAATGATCTCTCCTACCCCAAGCGCCCGCCGCCTACATCAAATAACTGTCACTTCCCGTGTTGTGCCGATGTCTTGCGACGTCGCTGGAGTGTTCTCTCCAGTGCGCTACGAGGTCTTCCCGGACATCTAGTTCCTCCTCTCGGCCTTGCTAGCAGAGCACACAGGTAACACAGAGTGCCATCCATCCGCCTTAGGGACGTCACTCCGTATTTGTGTAGGGTTTACTCCTTGGCCTTTCCTTCTCCCGAAGATTTCCACAAGGTAATGGAGCTATTTAACCGATAGCTGAGGTTTGGTTCATGGGCACCAGAACATTTCCACACACCGGTGTGCCTGCATGTTCCCCCGTCTCCTGTAGTTTAGCCCGAGTCCGCTAGGTGAACGGTTACCATGTGTCACCACAAAGAGGCTCTACATAGGGCTTGCTGATGGAGAGGCTATATACTGGCAGAGGAAGACTTACGGATATATATATATATATATATATATATATATATATATATATATATATATATATAACTAACTGACTAAGTGTTTAAATAATGTCTACAGGAAATATCCGAAGGGTGCTGAAAGGTTCTCAATCCAACCAAGAGCCCCTTCTATTCCATCTAATATTTGGTTATGTGGTTAGATTTTAAGAAGTGGATATTTTCAAGAAATTTTACTGGCCCTTAGTAATAATTATTTATAACGGTCTTTACATTGTTACCCGAACAATGTCAGTTGTCCAGATTATTGGAATTTAACCCGTGAAGCGTAAAGCTTATTCTCTAGAAAAAAAATATATTGACCCTAAAATACAGGACTATTTAAAAATGAAGAATGCAGAAGTCAAACTGAACTTTCATCAAAATATTCACCTTATATCTTAGTTAATTGCAATTCTTGTTTCTGTGTGGTAGAAAATTCTGTTGAATGCTTTCCATTTTTAACGAAAAAAAAATTTCTTTTGCTATGAAATAACGTACACTATATATCAGAAATATTATTTAAACTTTATTCTGCTGAATTCTATGGGATATTTCTGATGAGTGGAATGAAAATGCGGACAAGCAAGCCGTGAGTAACTTCTATTATAAATTACCCTGAGGTAATCTCATCCTCATCAGATAAGGCTAAACTCTAACTCCACGTCATCCCTTATATGACTTCACCCATTTCACAGAACTTTGTGATTTCTCTATCTCAGCTCGGTAATTTTCCAAACTTATCAAAAGTCTTGACTCTACGAAGGTCCAGATAAAATTCATGTGGCTATTCCTAAGAACCTTAGCACATAGCTCTCTCCAGTTCTGGCATAGGCAAAATGTTTCTCAACAATTTGGAAGGTGTCAGCTGTATGCCCTGTATACAAGAATGCTGTTGAGCACTCATTCCTGTCAAAATATCACTCCATCAGCTCCAACGTGTCATCAGCAAGCATTTTGCGTCATGAACAAGAATGTTGTTGATCACCTCAAAAAAAAAAACAAAAAAAAACCCAACTTCCTGAGTGACAAACAGTAGAAATGTCGTTCGTCTAGGTTCAATGCTGATGACTTAATTATCATTTCACATAGAATCGGTGAAGCGCTCGATATTACGAGAGCGATTCCCTTAGATATCTCAAAGATATCTGATAAGCTATGTCATAGGAGGTTGCTACACAAAACTTCTTCTCAATTGTCAAGCCTTTCTTATCAGGTAGGTCCATGGAGTTCATTGTTTATGGACTGTTCTCTGAAGCCCATGAAATCAGTGCAGGTTTTCTCATCGGTCCTATCCTTTTCCTGTTTTATATTAACGACCTACCTAAGAACGTTCTCAGATCATTAGTAAATTTATATGCAAACGATACCACTGTTTATGGGTGCACTCCACAAAATCTAGATGACCAGAGCCTGACAGCTGATCTCTCTTCTGACCTGAGAGCTCAATGGTGTTAAAGCAGGTTTGTAACAAAAACCAAACTAGTAATATTTCTCCATCAATGAGAAAACCCTAAATTTTCTCCAGGCATAATAATCAGTTGTTCTATCAATGAGGCTTTTTGCCTTGAACGCCTAGTATCGCGAAAAGTCGTCGATCCATCGCTAAAGATGCTAGAAAAATGGTCGGTTCCTTGTACCGCTTCAGAAACTACCTGACGACTCCTCCTCCTACCATGCAAATGTCAGATCAGAGCAAAAACGGAGTATTGCTGCCATATCTGGCATAGAACTGCCCAATCTTCATTTTCCAGCCTTGATAGATTTCAAAAGTGTTTCCTCGGCTTTGTGGGCGATGAATTATTTTCAATTCTACAACCCCCTTTCCCTCGCTACTCTATCGCTGTTTTTATGGCAAATATTCAGACGAACTAAATTTCCTAGTTCTACCTGTTCAAACCTTCACAGCTAAGATCTGTCGTGCTACGTATACAGAATCGACTCACTTCAATTCCATTGGTAAAGGGGACTTTTCACCCAAACACTTTCTTTGTGGAACAGACTCCCGACAGGATACTTCCCGGATCATTACTTCTTCAAGTCTAGAAGTAATCATTATCTATGCTACATATCCTCACAATATGCACTTACATTAATCTCATTCAATAATCGTCTACCTTCAGTGGCTCTTGAAATTTGGATTGGCTGAACAATAGTATAAAAATATATATCCTGAAAATATTCAAAGCAAATTATTTTAAACACTGATTACGGTTTTACGTCAGTCTAGGGACCGTTATTCGAATATTTTTAGAAATTGAGGAAATTCTTAAGGTTATTTTGATTTTGACGTCTTAAAAATCATTGGCGGGAAAAACACTCGAGAGATGATGACACAATAAATTGGTGTTATTAGATTAATGAATACGATCTATAAAAATGAAGTTCACATTTCAACAAAAAGATTTGTGCAAATGTTTTATTGCTACTTCACTCAAAATGTCTTCTTTTAAAACATAGCCATTAATAATATGTATATGAAGATTTTTATCATCAGCTTTTATTTAACACTCATACAGTTAAATATTAGACTTATAAAAAAATCCCAGTGCTTTTATTTGAACAATGTTATGAAAATCTTAGACGTGTCTAACATTTTATCAGTATGTTCAAAACAGTTTGCAATAATTAAGAAAATCATGAATCTAGGAAAATAGATTCTATAAACCTACTAAAGAAAGGTTGTTTAACATCTAAACCAGGGCCTCAAGTGGTCAATAGTATTATCGTGGGGGTTCCTCTAGTCTAAAATTTTGTCTATTTCTGCTTGACGCAGAAATAAACATAATTTTCGAAACTATAACCACTGACGATAAAAATGGCTTGATTAAAAATATTGAAAACGAAGTAAAAATTCTTTTTTGTGAGATTCAAAGCGAATTTGTTACAAATTCACTGAAATCTGAACAAACTGTTACAACGCTACAGTAATTGATTTCTTCGTATCAATGATATAATGATCCGGGAAGCATCCTGTCGGGAGTCTGTTCCACAAAGAAGCTGTTTGGGTGAGAATAGAAATCAACCACTAATTTTGCTGTATGAAAACACCGTCGTGTTGCAAATGCAACAGTTCAAATGGACATGAATTTAGAATGAGAAGTTCCACGTTCTGTCTATTTTTGCAATGGCTCTTCTTTTCTCTGGTCAGAGGTCCGAACAAATTCAAGATATGAAAAAGAAATCCTCAAAGAATTCAGAGAATTCAAACTGGAATCCTTCTTTCATGATGGAATGCATAAATTACTTGAAAGTTGTCATAATGTCAAAAAAAATCGGGAAAAACATTTTGATAACTGAACAATGGTGTTATGGATTTCTGGTGCATAAAAGACTTGTGAAGAAATTCTGAAAACATTTTCATCAGCGTTTAAAATCATTGCGTCATAACTGGTTTTATGATTATGAATGTACTCAAAAATATATGAACTAATGTATCCTGACAACAATTTATTCAACTGACTGGTATTTCGCTACTTTCTTAAGGTTTCTTAATCGCTAAGTCATTTTTCCTGGCTTGTTCCTGTGTAAATTAACGTCGCTCACTTGTAATCAACCGAATTGTTTGGCGTGTAGACATCTCGTCTGTAGCAGATACTTACTAAAAATATTTACTCGACTTTGGTTTTAAATCTGGAGAAACCCGATAACACCTGTCACGGATTGTACGACAAGCTTTCTACGGAAATCTTGAAGGTAGCTAACACATTGTTAGTATGATTGTAGAATCCGATAATCTACATATATAATTACATTTTTTAGGGAGTAAATTTAATTCGGATATTTAATTCAGACATTAATTTGGACATAATCTCGTTAGCATCAATACTTATGTTATCCTTATACAATAGAGGTAACCGTTATGGTTTGGCAAACATTTTGGACGAGATTCCACACTCGTTGCTGTAGGCCCGCTGACTGAGCCCATGTGAAATAGTCAGTAACAGGAAAAGGTCTGTTTCGGTTTTACGATGCTCCTTCTTCTCTTAACATCTAATTTTGCTGTTTACTTCAGGAAATTAGGCTGTCTGGAAAACCTTATGTTGCCGTGTCTTTCTTTGAGCAGTTTCTGTCGCCACTGGCAATTCTACAAGAGATTAAAATCTTTTGAAGGGCTTCAAGCGCGCCCTTCTGCTACGCTAGCCACTAAACCCGATTTAGAGAACAGAACGGGTGTGGCACCATTTACCAGGGAAAAAAGAAAAGAAAGGAAAAAGAGAAGGGAAAGAAAGGAAAAGAGAGGCGAGACCCAATCGTGGATGTCATTACAATGGCAGAAGGATTCTAGGTGGATGGGGGAATCGACTGTGTACTGTCAACAACTTGTGTTATCAGGGCTTTGGATAGATAAGAGCAGCTCAATGCGGAAAACATCTAATCAACAAACCACAGACCGACTAGCCAAGAAAAACTCCAATTAAAAATGTTATTTTAATAATTGACAAAGAAAAGGTGAAATACAGGGCTTTGGATAGATATGAAAAATTAACTGTGTCGTCTGCCAAGCCGCACACGAAGTAACGTCTGACCGGTTTTTTTTTGTTTTTTTTTTTTTGAGAAGACATCTTTGGCTGCGATAACAGAACTATGTTATCAGAAATTGGCACCAAGAATACAAATACGGCTAGGACAATGGAACTTTTCTTTTTTCGAGACGACGGTCGACTATGTTTCGCTAGACCACCCATTCTGATAATTAGCGATAAGATGACTGACGAAGTCCAGGTGAGAACAAGAGTTATGACCACCACCGATCGCATTGTTCTATTTGCGGCCAGAGAAGATGAGAACTGCAATTAAAAGAAAGAAAAGAAAAGAAAAAGATAATTTTTTTTTTTTTTTAAGCAAGATATTTTTTTTCTGAAAGAAAGCCCGCGGGATCGCACACGCCCGGCTGGACATCATTGGCCGAGTGGTGATCACGTGACGCAAGGAGGAAGCTGTCGTCGCCCATCTAGAGGATGGGTATGAGAGGTTGCTACGAAGAAGTGGGGAGGGCAGTTCACGCCCTCTGAAGTATGGTGAGAAGGTGGGAGTAAGAGAAGGCTCCCAAAAATGGAAAGAAGTGGAAAATTCCTAACCGAAAATAAAAGAAGTGGATATGTATTTAGAATTATCGAGGAACCCCTGGCGCCGACAAACCCACCCCGGTTTTGGTCGGCGTCCATATAAGCAAAGTCGCAGCGAGCGAAAATCAGACAGTTCGGGAGAGACAGTTCCAGAAAGTCCCAGAGTCAGTCTCCAGTGCTCAGTTGAAGCAGGCCTCACATCGGCTGACCAAGATTCGCGCAATTTCCGGACTCATCTTCAATCCAAGAACAAGTATTTTGAAGAGCGACTTAGATCCAGACCACCAAAATAATATATGGACAGCTGCAGACTTTGTACTCGTTATCTATTTTCTATGTATCCTGTTTCTGCATTATGCAAAGTGGAAACCAGAACGCAACAATAATGTACGCCATTAGCAATTGAAAAAAGATTTTAGAAGTCGCTTTCTTATTTGATTTCACTGAGTTGTATAATTAAGGTAAATAAACATTTTGGAGGGCAAATGAACTTCTCTAAGATTTTTCAAACTCTAAGTCTGTTTACGATGTCAAATAATTTTTTTTTTTTTTCATATAGGCAAAAACAATTTACTTGCGACAAAGATGTAACTTCGTTTCGGTGCATTTAGTTGCACCTCGACTGGTGAGAACCAAAATGTTTATGAACAATTTTGTTTGTAAGCAAACCGCACGTGGAACATCATTTCCTTTTTTCTATTTGTTTGAAAAAAAAAAATAATACATTTTAAGAGGGAGCGTATAAGAAGAAATAGGAGAGGCAAAAGGTGACAAAGTGAAACAATAGTGTTTGTTAATATCAGTTTGAGGGGTGGGGGAGGAAAGGTGAGAATAGGGGAGAGTAAGACGATAAAAGAGGAAGTAGGGATAAGTTCAAAACGATAGTTATAGTAGTAATTGTAAATGTTTTTGGTAACTTTAAAACGAAGCCAGAGCTGAATTGCGTATATTTAGGCTGGAATTATTGCTAGTAGTTTTGTAATCAATGAATGTATTTTGTAAATTAATAAAGTAAGAGGTGGAGATTTTTTCTTGGTTGAATACATAAGTTATCTAGGTTTTTGGGGGGTTTTTAGACAATAAGTTTTAGTTCAGAATTTAAGATATAAGCAGAAAAGTATATGGGATATTAAGATAACTTTTATAAACAAATTTGGTCCTATTGTCGGACTTTATAACTTGTTGAATAGTTATGGGTAAATCAATTTATCTGATATTATTACTAGTATTATATATGTGCAAAAAACATTTTAAGAATCATCATCTAAGATAGATTAGTAGAAAGGTACATGAGAGGGTAGAAAGTATATCAAAGGAGGTGAGTTATAATTTTAAACGTTTAGGGTTATGGATTTGGAAATTTAGCAAAATTGTAATGTTAGATCTTTAATATGCCTACGAAAAAACGGTGGTTTCAAATCTTTTATTTAATAATTGGCTGTTGTTCAAAGGTTTAATAATACATTTTTATT
Organism: Acanthosepion pharaonis; assembly: GCA_903632075.3. Taxonomy (NCBI): domain Eukaryota; kingdom Metazoa; phylum Mollusca; class Cephalopoda; order Sepiida; family Sepiidae; genus Acanthosepion; species Acanthosepion pharaonis. The sequence goes on along the minus strand of CAHIKZ030004322.1, from coordinate 336,897 downwards.
CCTGCAAACATAAAAAACAAGGTTTGTTCAAAGATTTGCAAGTTCTGGCTTGTTTTAGGATTTTCAATTTAACGTTAGGTGTTTTGTTTTCCTCCAGTTTCCAAAAGTATTTAGAAAGTGATGTCATATTGCGTTTGCTTGTATTAGTAAAGAAGTATATGTGATTGTAATATCGATCCTTTTTAATATCTAAAAAACTAAACTGAATTTCTTTTTTCCAGGTTTTCAGATAAGACATTTAGCCATCTTGACACCTTTTGTTGAAAAACCATTTCATTTATTCAGCTAGAAAGAGAATTGGTTAAAATTGTTTTGTATCAGTCCCACTGGTTTCCCAAGTGAGCAATAGTGAGAGGAAAAAGATCATTCAGGCCTTCAGTAATGGTACCAACATTCATACTCTGGCTTCCATCTTCAAAGTCCATTCAAGAAACAAGAAAACGGTGAATAAGTTTTAAAAAGAGGAAACAGTAAAGAGAAAAACTGGATCAGCAAGTCACAACAGGAATAGGAATCATCATTTCAACTTAGAGCTAAAGAGATCAATTAGAAAAGATCCAACTCAATCCATAAGACCTCTGAAACATGAGAGAGGAGTTCCAGCTATGACATTCCAAAGAGCAGTGAAAAAAAAGACTTGAAAATGAAATCATACATGAGACCTATGAGGCACCTTTTTACTCCAGGACAGAAAATTTGATTAATGCAGAATACATTGAGCTGTTTGTAGACACTTTGATTGCATATGATGTGAGTATTTTATTATTTCTAGGATAACGCACCATGGCCAGAACACAAAAGTGACAATTGTCAATAGATTAGACCAATAACATGATCTGATAACATATAGCATGAAGTTACAAAACTAAAACCCAAGAATATGATAGATTTGTTTTAAAATCCAGCATAGAATAAAATCTCTTCAAATATTTGTAGGTAACTTGTGGCCTCTATGAAGCAAAAGGGAGATTCTACCCACTTTCAATGAGATCTTATGAATAAAAGCATTAAAAATGTTTACTTTCAACTGCATCAAATCTTGATCAACTCAAACTGCTCTATCAACATGCAATTTAGTTTTTAAAATGTGTAAACTTTAAAATCATATCAAAACCAACAAACTTTTTTACTTAAAAACCAAGTATTTAAATACTTTCATTTGCCAGTGTATGGAAACATATACAAATGTATACAAACGTGCACATGTTTATTCTTTCTATATATATAGATGCTATATGTGAAAAGTGTGTATATATGCACACACAAGGGAGTGTTTAAATGTTCTCTGCTGAACCAAGAAAATTTTAGAAATTGTTTGATCATTTTGGGAAATGAGTTGGGCTGAGAACCATTCAGAACACACCCATACAAATATACCCCCCCCACACACACATATATATATATCTTATCTTACTTATTATAAAATGCAGGTTGTGTGTGTGTGTGTGTGTGTGTCTGTAACGTTTATATGTTGGATCGAATTTCCTACATTTTTTAGCCGATTTCAACAAAACTTCACAGGACTACATAAAATTACCTTGTGGTGGTTCTAACGGGACCGAAAATGGGAAAAATACAGTTGTTTTTTAATAAAATCAATTTGAAAACACGATTAAGACACATCGTGAGAATGAAAGGGGGAGAACTCACCCATGAAAATGTAAACAAAAGAGCATAGCATGATGAAAAAGACGCCGAACTTGACGAAAACAAAATTTTATCGTCTAATGTTCATATTATTATTAAAGAGGAAAGATCAAAGTATTTGGGGGGTATTTTTTTACATTTTTAATCGTTTCTAGCACGTCTGAAATTTTCGTTAAAAATATTGTTTCTTTTTTTGGTCAAAAAAAAAAGGGCAGATAATCATTTTTTTCGATTTGATAAAAAAGATTAAAATCTTACTTTGATATTCTTTTAAAAGTCAATTATCATTTTTTCAAAACTGTTTTTAATAAAAACAGATATTATACTGTTTATTTAAAATATTTTGAACCAAGCTTAACTTAGCTTCTGCGCCGAAAAAATGTAATTTGAAAATGAAACAAAGCAGGTCATAACCTTTCGCGTCGCTTGACGAAAGGCACATTCATGACGTTTAGATAAGTTACGGGAGGAGAATTCTTTCTACGGATGGAAGGAAGTGAAATTATTTAAGTGAACAAATTATTTACCTTGTTACTTTTAAGGAAAACCTTCAGCGCTCTAATTTTTTATTTTTTGTACTTAGCTTTCATTTTTATGTTTACGATGCTTTATGGAAAATATAAAGAAATTAAAAAGTAAGACTGTTAATAGTGAGATTAAATTTCATAAGAAAAAGGTATCTAATTAATTTAGGTACCTTTCTTATGAAATTTTATCAGAAGTGTACATAAAATACTATATTTTTATGTACATTTATTACATTTTACTGTGTTATTTGTATTTCCATTCATTTTATTATTAATTTTGATATTTCATTTATGGAAAAATGTCATAACTGAGATTAATATAAAAATAAGATCATATAAATTAAAGTTTAGCAGTAGTTAAATTTCATAAGATGATACTGTTACTTGTAGGTACCCTTCTCAGTTGAAATTGAAAACTCAAATTAACTTCTCCATACGTGTTTCGCAAAAGTAAAGGGTTTAACAGCGGAGAACAATGCTGAACTCAAATAATGCAACTAAATTGTATTCTGGTTGGTCTTCCGTACTTGATAATTACTGTCCGACTATAAACACAAAAATTACATTTCTTAATTACCATGGCTAATCTGATTGGTCCAAATTATACAATTTTCAAAGCGCTAGACAATGACAATCTCACACGGACATTTTGAAAGGTTGATGTTGCTTTTAACTAATTCAATTTAAACATTTTTTAAAAATCTTTTTAAAATTAAAGAAATAAGAAATAATTTTATTAAAAATTCAATTTTCATTGAAAAAATTTTTTGCTTTCAGAAAATATTGTCCATATTCATAAAAACAAATTAAAACAAATAAAAGCATTTGAAACTAAATAATATATTTGTTTTATTGAGTTTTATATGTTACAATTCACAGCTGATTTTCAGGTACGTTGGCCAAAAAAACAAAAAAAACAAAAAAACATGATTTACATTCTTCAAAGCCTTGTGCTTTTAACTATTGTAATCACTAAAACCGATGGTCTCGAATTTCTAGAGTTTTTCATAAAATTAGTTATGGGGGTGTTAATAAATATAAAAAAAAAAAAATTTCTGCCATGACTTTAATAAAAAAAAAAAAATATTTATAATAATTTCGATCATCTATGAATAGTTTCTGAAAGTTTCATTAACATCTGACAATTATTTTTTATTTTTTCAAGATTTTCCAAATTAATGTGTGTAAATACAAAAAAAATGCGCTAAAATTATCTGTTATTTACTACCCCTTGTTGCGACAAAGAGAAACAAGGTTTTTTAAATCAAAATTTAGAATATTCTAAAAAGATGGAAAAATTTTAAAAAATAATTAAAAAAAATTTAGTCTATCCTCTTCATAAAAAAATAAGCATTTTGACGATAAAATTTTGTTTTCATAAACTTTGGCGTCTTTTTCATCAGACTATGCTCTATGTTTTAGCGATTCCGTGGAGTGACTTAGGTTAAAAAACCCAGGTTGTTTATGTGTGTGTGTGTTCCTTTATATATGGGATCGGATTTCTTACATTTTTCAGCCGATAAAACAAACATCCACTTTTTTTTTCGGCAGGTAGTATTTCTTATTGTCTTGCACACTTTTTTCTTTATTTACATTCAGAATGCTTTAAAAATTCCATTTACAAGACAATTGTTTATAATAAAATTTTATTCACCAATCGATAGCCTCATAACGATTGTAAACAATGTTTTTGTTTGAATTTGGGTTTGACCAATTCGTAAAAGAAAAAAAAACAAACTAATTAAGACATGCGTGTCCGTCAACCTTAAACAATAATCTTTGTCAATTTTATTTTTCAGTCTTTATGATGGTCGATACTTGATCTATCTCTTACTGTTACATCCCCGGGTAATGCCGGGCTCTACTGCTAGTATATATATATATATATAAAAGAAATATGTTGTAGTGGTTCCAACGAGAGAAAAGTATGTATATTAAAAAGAAGAGGGGTGCCGCAAACGTTTTTGGTTGTAATGTGGATTTATTGAGAAAAAATATTATACTTTGTTTTACATAATTTCACGACACGTGTTTCTGGTCTGGTCTCGCAACCGTCTTCAGGTGAAAGTGGAGATTTTTACATATTATTAAAAATAATTAATTTTTCTTCATTCCACATTGAACAATGTGGAATATTCTCGATATGAGACATTCTGTTTGTGTGTTGGCAATCCGAATTTTCTTTCTAGAATTGTCAATGAAGAGTTCTGCGTGAAGGGTCATAAAACAATTAAGGTTTGTCCAGCGAGTAGTTATCGGCATTTAATCTTTTAATGTTTTAGTGACCTCTATGTGCTCTTGGATCTGTTTCTATTTTGGCGTGTTCCTGTCAGCATGCGTGTATATATGCGTGCGTATATTTCCTTACTACGAGGAATTCGTAAACTTATTTGTACCTATACACGCATACACACACATACACACTATCCCACCACAAGTAGTCAGTACACACACACATATACACACATATTTCCCAAGCTACATGGAACCAGTACACACACATACACACACACACATACATACACACACACACACGTACTTCTTAAGTTGTCAACATCCGCATATACATACATAAATGTATGTATGTGTACATACACATATATATATCTCTCCTCGTGTCTCCCGTATATGAGTGTGCGTCCATGTATGTGAGCGATCATTGTATTTGGTCACCCTGTGTGCATGTTTTTTTTTTTTTGGGGGGGTTACGATCTATTCAGTTCGGGTTTGAATTTGTCTATAAAGTTTTTTTCCTGTATTTGTAGATACGAGTAATTGTCTGTTTGATATATCGGCATGATATTAAACTTACCCTGGTTACATTTGAAAATGTGTTGTGATACAAAAAGTTTTCTGTTGTCTGTCAATTTTATATTGCTTTTGTGTAGGGAGACCCTGTTGTTCAGTTGTTGGCTGATGCCTATATATGACTTCTTACATTTTGTGCATTTAAGTGCATAAACTACATTTTTGGAGTTGCAGTTTAAGTTTTTGTTTATTGTGAATGTTTTTTTTGGGTTTTCAAAAGTGTAGGAGTTTCCTTCTATAATGATGTCACAAACCACATCTTTTTTTTGTTGCATTTTGTGACTCCCTGTATTTTGTGTTGACTAAATTTAGATGAGGTTAATATGTGTTTTAGGTTTCTAGATTGGCGTTTGCTCTTAATTATTTTGGTTGTTTTTAGTATATTATTCAGTTTATTATTCTTGCTAAGTAAATCTAGATTTTTTGTGATTTCTGGGAATATTTCTGGGTTGTTTTTTGTTGTAACGTTGAAACATATGCTAGAGTTTGTTCGACGTTACGTTTCTTTTTATTTCTAAGTTGGTCTAGAGGAATTTCTTTCATGAAGTTCAATACCTTTGTTTACTAGTGTTGTGGGGTAGCCTCGTTTCTTGAGAGTTTTATGTAGTTCTTCTAAGCGGATTTTTTTTCGGAGATGTTTATCAGTCACTATTGTACAAATTCTACGTGCTAGGGAATAGGGGATATATATATATATATATATATATATATATATATATTTTTCTCACCAATAACACAACTTTCATGCAATTGTCAGGTGGTGATTGAATCAGCACCTGTAAGGGAAAAAATGTATATTATTGATATAAATTATAGCTTATTGTACATCAAACACTATTTTATTAATACCAGCAATGTGCGATAGTTTCCTCATCTAAGTGAATTGTTTCATTGCATGCTTCAGAGCTGAAATTGCATAATATTGAAAACAGGACGATTAATTTCATCATAGAAATTTAATGAATCTTCAGATAATGAAGACATTCTGAAAAATTTTTTTTTTAGAGTTAATTGAATAATTGTCAATGAGGATGTCTTAAGAACCAAATCAGAGTAAAAAAAAAAAAAAATGTCTATTTACTGTTGGTGTGTCACCTTTCCTCAATATAGTGTTTAATCTAATATTATTTAATGCAGAAACTTTTCATTGTTTAACTTTCAATCATAAATCACAGATGTGTTTGTGCTTGAGAGAAAACAATGAAAGAATTCAAACGCATGAATTCAAATGAAAAGTGTTTAAAAAAAAAAAAAAATAAAAGTGGGGATGAAAAAGCAAATCTAAAAATTTGAAAAACAAAAAGGTAAGTAAAGGATCCAAATTTTGTTTGCTGGTTGTTCAGCTTAACCCCACCCCACCTTGTGTAATAAGCAAATGCCACCTGGAAGTTTTGTTTACATTTGCAATGGATAAACAAAATTTCTCTACTTCACATTTTTCTTGTCCTCCACATGTGAATTTTCTTTTTGTCAATTGGCATCTGATGTTGCATGTGTATTGTTTGATGAAAACCAGAGTTTGAAGTGAAGCCACACAAGTTTATACTAATACAAACATCAGGCTTTCAGTACAATAGCAAAAGTCTAGGTAGCAATGTTAGTGAATTGTTGCTAATATTAGCATCTTCTACAAGATTTCCCAGGACATTTCTTTGTTTTAACATCTACTTTATCTTATATAAAAATCGTTTATAGAAATATTTTCTTAGTATTTCTCATATTGAAAGGCTGGGGTAGGACAGCTGAGAGAAAAAAATCTTTTTTATAGTAGCGACGTACATGTGATTAATGATAGAATATTTGTGGATAAGAGGTGTGTAAGCCGAGGAGGACAATGTTTGAGGTTACACCAAACAGAATTTGAGAAACCAAAAAAGAAAAAAAAAAAAAAAAAGAAATGTTTTGAATAAATGAATGAATAGTAAGTAACCTGGTAGTAAGTATCCATATTTTGTTGGACAATCTTTAAGAGGAAGTATCATGGATCAAGACATCATTAGTTATAACAATAGGAAGGCTGACTGACAAGGACATAAGAGAGTTATAAAAAGAAAATTACATTACAAACTCTTTAAAAATAAGTCTAGTTGAATTGCTGTTATTTTGTAAGTTCCTTTTGCTTTCCATAATAAAAAAAGTTGATTCCCTATCCTTTACATTTAATCCCTATTAAGTCAAGATAGACAAATATAATAAAATATTAGGTAACATTACACCACTTCTTCAGTCAGTAGGCTGCCATTTCTTTCAGTAGTAGACTAGTTGCCAACCAAAACTATAGGACCTAGTCTATCCTGCTATTTAACTCATAGTTGGGAGGAGAACTAGATTCATACCTTTCCCATGAGTATTTACACATAAGTGTATGTAATGAACCTGAATAGAGTTCAAACTTGGCTTTCTAATTTCTCATTCTAAGCCATTTTCCATCATACTATACTGCACATCCCAGTAGGAGCCAAAGTGTAGAATTATGTTTGCTTTATCTTTATAAATTATTAACAGGGGAAATCTTTATTGACAACCTCATACATAGAAATAAATTAACTTTCTCAAAAAAAAAAAAAAAAACTAAATTCTAAATCTATGTTGTTAAATAAATACATTTACTTAAGGGGAAATTATTTTAAATTTTCATGTGAAAAGTTATTTTCCTCCAATGTTAATGTATTTCTGCATTATGTAGCACCAATTACATAATCCAATTAAATAAGACCAATGAAGAAAATCCAACATGAAAGCAAATTTCCTGATCCAGCAAGACATTGGGATTTGCTTATGAATAGTGACAGATAAAACTTAAAATCTACTGAAAGCAATAAACAATCTGACTTTGATCATACTTTCTCCACTAAAATATTCCATTTTCTGCATTGTATTAAATATCACTGCAGTTTTTGTTTTCAGACTTAAGTTATTAAATAAGGATCATTTTTCTGAGAAATATTTTCAAAAGACATACCCAGAAAAAAAATTCCTTAATTTCCTATGATTTAAAATGTAATTTACAGAGATCATCCAAACCAAAAAAAAAATGTCTTTTTACTGTTTATTGTTTTGAAACATTACTTACCTCATACAAACTCATGATTCACATTTGTGTCTCTGCAGAGGTTGCTACAGAATCATATTTTTTGCAGACATGTCTTCAATATCAATTACATCAATATAAAATTTATTTGGATCAAATAAATAGAAATCTCAAAATTCCATATAAAAATGTAACACATGGAATCAAATTTTAAAATTTTAATTTTTAAAGCTTTCCATAATTTTGAAGGTCAAGAAAAATAAGCAAGACTTGATTTTCAAAAGAATTAAAATCCCAAAAGTGGCCACAGTTTTTTGAGCACAGGTAAGCAATATAACCAAAATGAAAACATAAAAGTTTTTTTCTCCTAAGGATAAATCAGATTAATTTTTTCCCTTTTGACACTTTTCTCTTTTTAATTAAGAAATAAATATCTTCTACTTTAATATTCATAAAAATCATTTTTTCTTTTTCGTAAAATGACAGACACTGAGGTTTTTTTAATGTGTTTTATTAAAAAGAAAATGTCACAATGTAATGTACATAAAACAAATACTACAAATGTCTGCATTTTCAAATAGGTTTTGTTTCAGTATCAATCCGTCGTCTTTTGGCTCCTGGTAAAGTTTCTTTGCAAAGGAAAAAAATACAAAATAATAAAACATCCAGGTAATTATTGACAGCAATTTCAACAAAAATAGGAAAATACAAACCATGGTAGATATGTATCAAAACAATGCCAACTGTTTATCCTCAATTGCAAACATATTTAACATCCTTAAAATTTAAAGAAATGCAGCTTATATGAATTAATATCTCCACTGAAAAATCAATGAACTGAAAATAGCATTATTTAAACATGTTATTTTTTTTTCTTTTACTGTTTGGTAAATATAAGATAGAGTTGAGCAAGATATAATTTAAAAGAAAAAATTATTGTAATTGATGTGCTCACAAATATTATCTCAGTTGTATCTGAATAGCAGCTTATTTTTATGGATTAATTTTGACAAAAGTGTTTTTTCAATTCATGTTCATGTCTCTAGAAGCAATTTTAAAAATAGTGATCAGAACAAAAAAAAAGCCAATAGCATCAAGCTATGAACGATTTTAACTTTATTTGTTTTTCATATTTATTAACATTATGTGCAGCCACATTTCTAAAGGAAATTCCTTGATGTTAAATGTCTAATTTACATACTATCTCCACCAGACAATATTTGGTTGAGTAATTTCAGATATACACATTCATTTTTTGAGCACTTTCTATAGTATTCGTTATTTTGGATTAGGAACATAAATATTGTAAAATAACCATTAAAATCAAACTACAAAAGACTGTTTTACTTTTTAAAAAATATTGTTAATTCATTTGGAAAATTAAATCCCAGTTAAATGATTACATACTTTCCATTAGCTGACATTACACACCTTCATCTAATCTATTTGCACAGTTCTGACAAATCTCATTAGTCTACAGGTTTTATGACATTTAATATATTTGAATTAAGAAAATAACAAAATTTTAATGCAAACTACAGGTTTTTTTTTTCCATTTCTTTGCTACATTCATTTCTCTTTTGTTACATTATTAGATTAAAGCATTAATGAGAAAACTTCTCTATATATGAAGAATGTTTGACTTGTGTAAATATTTAATTCCATAAGAACTACTATTAAACTATTGTGAAAAAAAAAAAAAGCTAAATTCAAAATAAAGTAACAGTTATAATTTCCTTTAAGTAACAACCTCTTTTTTAAAGCTACAATCTTTCAAAGTTCAGGGAATTTCTACAGTAAAGTTCCTGATTCTGCCAGCTGTGGTAGCTAGTTACTAACAGTCAGCCATATGCCCAAATAAATACACATTTTTTTAGATCTATTTCTGCCAACACAGTTTTCCTTCTTTTTTTTTTTTTTTGATGATGGTGCCAATTATAAATATTTAGTATGGCCAAATAATAGCTTCTCTTGCAAGTAAATCTTCCCAAAAAGTGAAAAAGAACAGTAAAAGCAAAAAAATGCTGGTCAGCGCACTTGATGTGAAAACCTCACACAGTTTGTTTTGGTAACAGTGAATCATTCTGTAGCAAGAAAGTAGCATCTGGTAGAAGAAAGAACATTCTCTATTGACTTAATGTAATTTAGAAATTTTCTTTATTTTAACAGAATGTCACATCTTCCCATGACAAAGAAAAATCAGTCAAAAAAAAAAACATCCAATCATTAACTATTAAAATATGGTTATTATGAATATATGAATTAATTGCTCTGTAAGCCTCAGATCTCAGAATTCCAAATAATAATGTCACTATAAAGACATATCAATAGTATTTTTAATGACAACTTAATTTATATATATCAATTCAGCAAATAAACACACACATGTATGTATGTATGTATGTATGTATGTATGTATATTTAGGCAGAATATCTTCATTCAAGCATGTTTGATTGAATAATCTAGAGATATGTCTATTTTATTTTAATCCTCTCAAATTCACGGATTAATTTCTTAGTGTTGTGACAAAACTGAGTAAGAAAGATGCCATAGTTTTTCTCATTAATTTTATTTACCCAAGTACTTTCAATCTCATCTTCAGGAATGAATTGCTAACACAAAAGTAATTGATACTTGTGAATTTTTTTGTAAATGCACATGAATGCACTCCATTATAGTCAATTTACGCTAAGTAAATATGTAACGGAGGTAACTTAGATTAAATTTTTTATTATTAATGTTGTAAACATACTCACCCCGCAATTTTTTTGAAAACACCAATAATAATACATTTACTCCGTCCCTATATAAAAAAAAAACTAACTACCATAAACACATGCACTGAAGTATAAAAGCAAATATCCTGACTATTACAAAACAGCAATTTTAAAAATTTAATAAACTGTGCAAAAGTTAACTCTTCCACAAGTAAAAATTTGACACAAAATTAAAAATAATTAAACAAATTCTCATTAATAATAACTTTCCTCATTACACTGTTGATGAACAAATTAGACAAGCTATTAGAAATATTAGCATAAATCTAAAAACCATAATACTTCCTCAAATAAACCTATCAACCTGCTATATCGCACTCAAATACACTAACTACTAACAAAGTGAAAATTTCCTAAAAACTCATAAGTACAAATATGTCCCCCACTGATCCCAATAAAAAAAATAAAACTAATTATATACTAAATTTAATAAAACCAACTTACCAGCCACAATAACTCTTCTCTGTCAATTAATGTTTTGCAAAAGAAAAACATTGTATATCAATTTAAATGTCCTTTGGGATATTGTATCTCTGACAAAAGAGTAAATATAAATGCTGGTTTCATTGTCATGATGACACTATTAAAAAGGCTTCCTTTACACATGTTGGATTCAAGTTCTATTGCACAACATTTAAAAGAACATTCCTGGCACATGGAACTAGAACAGTCTACCCCAGTGAGCAAAATAAAAGGTTCAGTTCAACATTCCAACTACCTGAAGAAGGCCAGAGCATACATCAGCCGAAACGTTGTGATAAATATGGCAACAAAGACGAGGACAATAGTCTGAATAATGTAAAACTAAAGAATCTTTCTTACTCGATTTTGTAACAGAATTAAGATATTGAGCCGTGAATTTGACAGGGATTAAAAAAACATTAGATAAAATATGTTGAGATTATTGAATCAAACATATATATATATATATATATATATATATATATATATATATAATATAAATAAATAACTCTTGCCAGCAATTACAATGTCAAAATACCATTAAAGATATCAAATTTGTTCTTAAAATTCAGTCAAACAAAATGATTCTCAGAAGGAAAACATATCAGAGAATATCATTGGATTTAAAGTAGAAATTTTAAAAAAATGTTTAAATTTTGTAGAATTTTATAAATAATGCAGAAAATATGAACAGCAAATTATCAATTAATGATCAGCAAAGATAATGGAAAACAAATGGAAACAATAAAGGGAGATAACTCAAAGACAACATCAGAATTAATGAAAAAGAGAAATAGAATTGTAAATACTTAGACAAAAACTAAAAAAAAAAAAAAACAGAAATGTGAAAAAAAGAGAAATCAACTTGGAAAGAGCAGAAGAAGCTATCAATAAAGGGAAGAACTTGAAATATATTTGATCTGCAATCCACATAGATAACCAGCAATTGCATTGAAAAACAGAAAACGAGAATTTACCAAATGTAGGGACAAAATGTTAATAACAATTGAGAAGTATTATGCCAACATGTATGTTTTGAAAATAAAAATAACACCAACAGTCATTCTGGAAGATTATTAGTGATAACCCTGACATAACAAATGAAACAAAGTTTCTGCTTCAAAATACGAAATACAGAAAAGGACCTGGCAAAGATGGTGCATTAACAGACCTTTTGAAAGATGCACTGCAAAAATTCCACAAGGGAATATCACAGCTATTTATTTGGTGCATATAGAACACAATATTACCTCAAAACTTCAAGTGAGAAAGAGTTATAAAAAAAGGGGGGATAATAAGGATCTCAGCACATTATTTTTGAACAAATTATTTTCAGTTGTAATATAAAAGTCATATGAACAGACTAGTGTTAAGGGTGGCTACACAATAACAGACCAATGATAAACAATGGAGCAATTGATTGAAAAAATAACCACTTTTTCAGATTTGGTTGACTATGAAATTGCATTTGACTCAAAAGAATATACAGTAAACTTTAATTCACTACAAGAGTGAAGTATTAAAGGAAGCTATATAAAAGTTATTGTGCATGAATCCAATTACAGTACTGCACCTTGAAAGTATCTTTCAAAAAATGAATTGGGAACGGATGAATGTAAATAGAGATTATATGAACCATCTACAATTTGCTGATGGTATTTTACTAATATCAGAATAATCAGATGAATTATAAGACATAATAATTGATTTAAATAAAGAACCAAAATAATATTCAATTGTTACATTTCAAAAATGTTCATAAAAATAAAAGATAAAGAACTGGAAGAAACACAGAAATAGATATGTTTAGGGAAGAAAATAAGAGACAAAATAAAAAGCAACTTAACAGTTTGGGTAAAATGTCTAATAAATGTACAATGCCAGGCATGATGTAAACATGCAAAGCATGGAAATTAACAAAATTGCTAGGAAAGTAAAAAAACAAAGATCAATGGAAAGAAAGAGCAATGCTAGGAAAAGTTATGGATGAGACAAGAGATACTCATATAAGTGGTTAAATAATAAAAATGAAGGTGTTTAGGACATATAGGACAGTTCCTCTATACCTTTAACACCAAGAAGAATAAAAATACATTTGCTCGTTTCCTTCAATTCTATATTTATGGGTCAAAGTGCTCAATAACAGGGACAGAGTGTGTGTAAATGTAAAATTGGACATTAAAGTCAACACCCAGTTGCAGCAGTCCATTTCATTCTTATATGCAATCATCAAGGCATCGTGTTTGTGTATATATATATATATATATATTGTTATGGTTTGAGTTTTAAATATATTAATGATGAGGGGTTCAAAAAGAGACACAAATTATATAAGCAATTAAGAAATGCCTACTTATCGGGAAGTATAACCAAAACAGTCAAACTGATGAATGAAGAAAACGGATATCAAAGAAATTATTTTCTTTAGATTATAAAATAGTTTTATGAGAAATCTTATTCCAAGAAGAAAATAACATGTCTAACAACATTTTATGATAACTACAACAGTAATCAATCCTTTCTTCTCTTTATTATAAGAACAGATAAAGAAATTTATATAAATCTCAAAGTCAAATAGAATTATTTCCAAACTAGCCTGAAAAATACATCTTGAAATGATTGTCACAAAACAGATATAATATCTACATGACTGTTTTTATTTTTTAAACATAGAAATTTTACATCAAAAATAAAATAAAAAAATGATCTCAAAGATAATCAGAGGATCTCATTTCATTGCTTCAAACTATTATTTTTCATTTGTAATTCATGTATTGTCAAGTAAAATGTATTAATACAAACTTCATTTATGCAATATCTCTCAAGTCTGAATAATTAATAACCAATTCAACAATTATCAGACTTCTTTCATAACTGCAATACAAACAGTTTAACATTCTTCTTCTTCTAATGAACTGCTCATGAGAAGATATTTATCAGTCAAATACCCAATTCAAGTTATGCAATAAACTACAATCTGATCATTTCCATTTTTAGGTAGCAACTTTACATTTATATATTGTATGTCGAAAACTGTAAAAGATTATCAAGCAAAAAACGTTTCACTCTACAATACTATCAAAGTGTTTTAGCAAAGATAAATGTTTAATTATCATATAAGTTTACTTCCAAACATCCAAGAAAAAAAACTAAGAATTTCTTTTCACCAATAATTTCAATCTGAATAAGTGTTGCTTCAAGACAAGATGCTTGCTGTAACTGATAAATCTATTGCTGGAATTGTAGATGTCACATTCAACAGAAAACAGATTTGTTATCAAAGGAAACTTAAAATGGTTCTGCAATGAATTTCATGCACCTGAATAATGCAATAATTTATACAGTGACATCATATTCTCATAAGTAAACAAAACTTGTTATATATTCAAAGGTCTTTTAGTTTCTCTGAAAATGATAATAACTGTAGTAATAGTTATGAAATCTAAGTTATGATTTCAAGATTGTTTATTATGCTTACTGCAAATGGTTTTATAAGTAGCAAAGAGAAAATTATTTGAACAAAAAGAAATGTAAAATTTAATAAAAGCATGAAGCTTAAAACAAAAGAGTGCTCAGTGATGAAATACATTATTTTTTAAGTTAAATGGTACATGACATATACCTGCATAAGTAACTAAAATTTCATTTGAGGTGAACAATAATATCCAATAATTAAGAGAGAAAATATCTTTATTTCTTACCTGTTACAAAATTCTGAGAAGAATCTGTATTGGTTTTCATTGTTTTCCTACACAGTACAGTGATTGGCATGATAAACTGCACACAGTACATGTCTTTATTGGGTGCCACATTTCGCACAAAACGGATTTCAAAATCTTTAAAATTATCTGTATTCATGTTAAGGACTTTTAATATTCTTGCTTTAATGTCTTCATCTGGATTAATCCCTTTATAAAAACAATAACAATAAATGCGAGGAAGATGACCAGTGTCCAGTTTAGCCAGTATATCTGGAATATCATCAAACAAAGACAGGAATGTGTCCAGAAAGTCGACTGCCAAAGCAGGCAGGTTCATAATAATATGAATCTTACAATTTTTTTGTTTGTTTCTATCATCTGAATTCAAGTCAGCAACCAATTCCTGCCAATGGTTGAAAAGTAAAGGTTTCAACTTAGTGCGTATAAATTCATGCCCATCCAAATTGAAGGTTTCGAAACAGGTTTTCACTTTGTTAAGTTTTTTGCTGTGAGTGAGCCACTTAAAAGAATGAGGATTTAAGTCATTGGCAAAAACCTGGCAGCCTTTCTTTGCTGCAGGAATTGCAAATGGTCCAACTCCAGCAAAAACATCAAATACAAAATCTCCACTCGTCAGTTTATTGATTATATACTCATGTTCTCTTCCTGAAATAATTCAGAAATAAAAAAAGGATGAATCAAATCATATAAGAATTATGAATGATTAAAAAGAAAATGTAATGCAATTATATATGCAAGATATGATACTAAATGATGAAACAATTATCACATTTTTTAAAAATATTTTAATAATCACAGAAGCAAAAAATTGTGCACTTAATTTCCAAATTTCAAACAGTTTAATTTTTATTATAGGTTGACTTTTTTTATATATAATAAAGTGCTTTCCTCAAACAATATCCATTAAATTTCAGGATTGATACACAAAATAAATATTGATAGCTTCTATCAGAAGGACAGACAGCTCAAACAGGGATATATGACAAGCATATACAATCACAAGGTATACAATCACTAATTTTACATTAAATGAAATTTAAATGTTTCAAAAGTAACAGAAGAAAAGAGAGAATATATAATGACATGTATAATTTTCTGCATTAATTCTTTATTTCAGGTAAAATTTATTATCAATTGAAATTTTTTTTTAAGTTCCTAAATTTTATATTGAATAAAATGATATAAGAAAATATTTGTGTTGAACAAGATAACTGGTACACTTTGTTAATGAATATGTTGAAATAGTAAATAAGGCATTAAGTTAACACTTTTTGGTTTTTACTTATTTTTACTATACAATAAAAATTATTTCATCACTTGTCACTAATTCATAATTAGCCTCTATCATTAATAGATATGGATTATAAAAGTTCAGTTACAAGAATAAATTTCTTCTAAAAATTTTTTTTTCAAAATTCAAAGACAGCTTGGATCATAATTTCCCATTAATCCAAATTTGTGCAATTTCTAAGATACAAGGTTTTCTTTAAAAAAGAAATATGGATCCCTTAAGGTACAAGATAAAAATAGATGCAAGAAGAAAATTATTTAAATGTACAGCTGCTAATAATATATATACTTTTCAATATGCTAAAAAGATAAAAATAAGTTTCGTTGAAATGAAAATAATCAAATAATTATGAATATTTTGTTTAGAAACAAAAATATGTCTTAAAATTTCTTTGATTAAACACTGCCGTTATTAGTAACTTTTAAGAGTAATTATTTTCAAATTGTTTCTATTTCTAATCAGATGAAAGACTGGTCAAAAACGAATAACTGCAATGTGATAGTTTTGTCGTATGCACACATGAAAACGAGAAGTAAGGGAAGTAACTAGAAAGGATTATCAAAAGATTTACCTCCCCTTAGATAAAATCTTGTAAATCTTGGTGATTATATTTGATGACATATGTACTTTTTGTTGCTCAAAAAACGCCCTGCATGTAATCTTCCATTAGTTCATTTTACCAACAACACTCATTACCACATTTTATTTCACTTCTACTTAGCCCAACTTAATATTATTATTTACTCAAACAACACTTCATCAATACTATAAAAGGAATTATTGTAACCAAAGTACCAGTGACATTCACCAGTACCAACTGATCCATCATACCTAAATATGCTTCAACACACTCCTATCAATAACGAACTGGGAAGTACAAAGAAATTAAACATAACTGGAGCTTTTTGGTTCATTTGAGTTCAATCAAAGAAGGAAAAAATTAAATGAACCTCTTACCTAAGCGAGAATTCCAATAAACTTTATCAAAATCAAATTGATAGATACACTTGTTCTCTCGAACAGTAGCAAAGAAATCTTTTTCCCCAGCCAGTAATTCCATTTCAAAGTTTCGGAAAGTATTATCAATAATATTCACTTTATTGACAACAGTTTTCACAGAAGGAATTTTGTCCAAAAGAACTTCACCTGCAATTCACAAAGAAAAAAAAGACAATTTTTAAAGAAAATTTCAGCATAAAATAAGAGTTGCTTTAAATTCTGTTGTAACAAGATGAGAAGATGCCTGTTTTTGAAGAGGTTAAATTATAGCTGAGACTCATGTCATCAATTGTCTAAAGCCAGGAAGAATTTGCCTTACTTGATCTGTTCAAACACTAATTTATCTTGACTATCAAAAATATTTTTATTAGATTTGAGTTACCAAAGAATTTTTTTTCAGTTTATAAAGTAAAACTAAATGACTTATTTTTTAAATTATATTTATTGAACAACATATTTAGCATTTTATCCCACTATCTTTTTGCCATCTTTCAAACTATTTCATCCTCCTAACACTTCTACACTATAGGTGCCCATTTCAAGGAACTAAAATTGTTTTCATCAAGAGATTTCTGTAAACACTAGAATGATGGTCCAAAAGTACAATATCTGAGTAATATAGCAAAGGAGTGAAAACTTTTCAGCCAAGTAGTCACAATTTCTGTCTTCTTATCACCACTCCAAATAAAGTTTAGCACCATATTGATGGAACATTAGGTCCTTTCTTTTAACTAATTCTGAACACACTTAATTTGGTCTAATTGGGAGTAATTTCAAATCTACTGTTTATTTTTCCTTTCCAGTCTCACCATTACATACAAACTAGCCTTTGGTACAATTAGCAATGGTTCGCTTCATCTGAATCACAATTTCTTGTATTTCCTGTTGTTGTGAATTATCTATTTTCTCATCACAATTTTTTTTAAAAAATGGATGCCACACATGAAATTGGCTAACATAACCAAACATGATTTGGATATTTTAAGTAATCTGTTACATTGTATAAAGTTTCTTATTCTCAAGTGATATTTTCACTTAACTATTATTAGCCTTGACTGGCTTGCCCAAATGTAGAGCATGATTCAACAAAAATAAAATTTGTGATATAATAAACAAGGCTGATGAAGAATGATCACCAACTGGGAGGGGAAGACAATGCCAGATTAATTATAATTACCAATTATCAAACAATTGATGTAATTTTATTTCACAATATAATGTATCTTTTAGCTTTCTAGAAGTTTTAACCTCAACTTATATTGTAATTTATCTGAAAAAACAAAAACTATTGCCTTTAAAAATATATGAAGTGAAATAAAAGAAAATTGCAAGAAAAAACAATCAATAAGTAAAAAAAAACAAAAAAAAACAAACTTACCTATGAGATATTTGTAATCAAGTACATCTTCTCTAAGATTCAAGTGAGCAATATGACCAATAGTGGTGAACCCTGACACACTGTCACTATCCCCAGGAATAACAGCACGGAAAATTTCAGAAACATTCCAGTTGTCATAGCCAAGCTCAATGTCTGCCCAAATTAAATCTGACGGCAATTTAATTCCCACTTGTTCCAGCAGTTGGTGTTCTCTCTTATCAAAGCTGTTGGCATTTATGTATTTCTGAGGTTTTAACAAAAACAATCGAAATTCATCTTTTTCTGGATCATCATCAGAAAGTTCAGCAATTGGCCGAATCTTGGCAAATTTACACAGAGATTTCTTCAAGTGTTTATTTAGCAGAGAGATTTTTTTTACAGGTACCTGAAATATAAATAGATCTATGTTTTGTAAAAGTTGATATGAGTCAAGAGTTTAGGAAACAAACAGATAAATGATAGAGACAATAAATATTCAAAACTACAAGTGAAAATCTAATATTTTTTCATAACACTCATATTCTTAACATGAAAATAAATATTGATCTATGTTGTAAGCTTCCAGAGAAAAATTTACCAATACCAGTTTTCCTTCAATTATCTTAAAAGATTCTATAAATGTTCATTAAAATCCTTTTTATAACAAATCAAAAACTAAGTAGTGATCAAAATGTTAATGATTCCAAATGTTAAGGAATATAAATTTCATCTTCAGTCACTAAAAGCTTAATAACAAGAAACAATGTTTCTATTTAATGTATTAAATTATTCTTGAAATTCTTAGCATTTTCTAATTGGCTGGTTTAGAAAGTTTTTCTTAATAGTTTCGGATGGATGAAGACATTATCTTCATCACCAACATAAGAAACATGTTTTACTTTCTACTACATTTGCTGTATTGGTGTTTCCTGTACAGATAATATCAAATGTTACTCTCAGCAAGCAAATGGAGGCTTTGGCTGCAGTTCTTATCCTGTTTCTGTAACCTTTTGAGTAGTGTGTTTGCATTGAGAGTGAAAACAGAATCAATGGCACAAATGTATAAAGATAGATTATTCTTTTAATTCACTAGTCACTGACTTTCCAGAGTCAAAGAATTTTTTTTCAGTTCCATTCAGTAATATTGTTTAAAATGTACAATACTTGGATTGGTCAATGCAGTGTTCACATTGCTGATTTTACACTCATTCTTCTCAAAAACAAGACACTGATACCATTAAATATAATTCTATGCTTCATATATCAAGTAAAGTTAAAGACACTATCATTGCCACCATAAGAAATCAACCAAATAATCACAGATAAGTTGTCAGCACTACCAGCTGCAATAAGAAAATAGAAGAGTTTAATAGAAGACAGCAAGTAATATAGTTTATCCAGACAAAGTAGCCTAAATATTTGGAAGAGAAAATATGAGAATATTTAACAGGCAATAAATTCACTTTCAGTTTTAGATTCCTGCCCCGTTTCATGTTATCCTGTAAGAAATTCATACAAGAGTCATCAGGTAAATTTCAATGTCAAGTATTAAGTGGATGAAGACAAGACAGAGCTACTGACTTCAGACAGATGCTAAATTTGGGCAGTTTGCTCTAATTGTTCAGAATACTCATTGCATCCAGAGCACCTGCAAAATATACTGTTGTAGTTGTACACAGAAATCATGCTGGATTCCAGGGATCTTATCAACAGACAATCTTTGCTTCTGATCAACAAGTAGTTATAGATTTTCACTACAACAACCATCATTATTCATCAAAGACAACTTGAAATATCACATTGTCATCAAGTCAGAACAAATCACACAACTTTTCTCAGCCACATCCACAATTTTTTGTGGGCAACACAGAATCAACTCCCTGCTATCCTAAGTCAAATAACCAAGTCAAGAGATTCATCAACATATTCAGCTACACTTAGTCAAGAGCTAAATGGGAAGAACCATCAGCACACACAATTCAGAGTTTTTTGACTAAGCAATAACCAATCTAATCATACCAGAAAAAATCTCCAGAACATATATTCAGAGAGGTGTGAACACTGTTTAACACTATAGCTCTAAAGAATATAAAACCAAATCATCTTAACATTGCAATAAAAATAAAATACAATTAAAAACATAGTATTTGTCTACAAATACTGGAAATGTAGTCTTTGAAGGGAAAGTTATCTGATGTCAAGATTCAGAGGTTTTGAAACACACTGACATCAGCAGCAGACTTTGCAGTTGAAAGAAACATTTCTACATTGATAACACAATGATTAAAATGTTAATTAAAGGATTTGCAATTAGTGAACATTCAACAATTTAAAAAAAAATCAAATAATGGATCTAGCAATATCTAAAGAATTGTTTCAGTTTCTGATATAAAATAAACATTGAGCTGATCAAGAAAATGGTTGAGAGTTTAATTCCAAAGATTACTCATTTGCTTAGTCCTTGTGTGAATATCATCTACATTGAAAAACTTTTTTCAGAATACTCATGTTTTTATGCAAATGTGTCCTGGAATTTTATTTTTTACTTTTCAAATAATTTGGATGCAGCTTCTTCTATATTATTCAATATACATCAAATTCACATTTTAATAAATACAAATACATTGCACCAATTCATGCAACACACCAGCATAGCATTGGTGTTAGCTTGAGTTTCTTGTCATTTCATCTTTTATGAAATGTAAATTTTCATAAAAAATGTAAAATAAAGATTTGTAAAATAATGCTTTTTGGTGTTTTCAGTTTGTAGAATTTCAAATGAGTAAAAAGTAAAGAGAAAAATAAAAGCATAAATGCTAGAACTGTGAAATAAATATTGAAACATTTGAAATTTGAATCAAATCAAATTTCATTTATAAAGTTTTAGTTTCTTTTTACTCAAAAAATTAACAATGATTGATCAAGAAAATCAAATTCATCTTTTATTTTTTATTTATTTATTTATTTATTTATTTTTTAATCAGAATCATCCCAAGCAAGGCACTAGAACAAAGGTTTACAGGGTGTGAAAGAATTAGGAACAGAAACATGAGCAGAAAGTAATCAGGCAGACAGTTGCATTTAAATTTTTGTAGATTAAAGATGGCTGGAAAGTAAGGAGCTGGAAGGGAGTTCCACAAGTGAGAAGTGTGAGATTAAAATTAAAACAAGAAATTTACCAAGTTGTATAAATTTACAGATTCATCTGTTGAATAACTTGGATTCCTCTGTAGATTTTCATTCACAATTTTGGAATTTATCCAGATATCATTTTTAAAAATAGTTAAGGAATACAACAGATGAGTAAATTTGTTAATGAATTTTAGATTTTTTTCTTCTTCAATAGTCAAATAAAAGATTAGATGGGTGGAACTAATGTCTTTGCTACAAGAGCCATCCATTTTATGGTACATCTGCCATCTCAAATTAGACATTTTAGAATTAAAAAAAAATAAATAAATAAATAACACATATTCAACAATCCTTCCACTCACTCATCATCAGATTGTCTTACATGCAATTCTCTAACTCATCTGTTATTCTCCTCAGGGAAGCATCAAGTGGCAGTGTCCAGTGAAAACAACAAACAATAAGATTTGACTGCAGGAATAGTTAAAGCCAGCTATTAGGAAATAAGGCCTACAATGGACAATGACATTTCAGGGTGTTGCAAAACTCTTCCTGCCACTGCCTTTTAATCAGGTTTTCCTTCCGCACTTTCATTGTATACATGAAAGCAAATGCAGCAAATAACCTTCATTCAGAGAACAGGCAAATGACAGTAATCAGCTGTTGGATTGAATAAACAGACTATGCCCTTTTAAAAGTAGACAAACAAAGACACTCAGATGACATGATGAAGGTTCATGTTATATATATATATATATATATATATATATATATATATATATATATATATATATATACACACACACACACACAGAGAGGGGGGCTGAAAAGTGTCTGAATGGCCAAAAGCCCTTCCTCACAAAATTTTGATGTTTGGTCATTTCATTAAATTTTGGAATGTAGGTCACGTCTGCCACAGAACTTTACACAGTAGACCCTAATATATATAGTATAATTATATTGCTTAAAATCTGCTATATTTACAAGGGAAAAGTATACAATATCTGCTGTCTGATATCAAGTGTGGTAATTTCCAGTAGAATTAGAAAACAGAAACATTACTAAAGAGTGCGAACAATAGAAAAGTAATCAGGAAGACAGTTGATAACAATTGGCATTGCATTTAAATTATTGAAGATTAAAGTTAACTGGAAAGCATTGTGCCAAAAGAGAGTTCCACAAGTGAGAAAAGAAACTGTTAGCATAGAACTTATGGTTACATCTCTAGCCAATTCATCTGTAAATTAATGAGATCTTGTTGCCAATCTAGTACTTAAATTCATAAAGTATAGGTAGAATAGCGAAGAGCTCATCCAAACAATTACCATTAAAGTATTTATAGAAAAGGCACAGGGAGACAACTTTACAGCAGTGAAAAAGTGACTGAAGCTGAGATGCTAGATCAGAACCAAAAATATTGCCGATTCTTCTTTGGGTTTTTTCAACCTCTAAATATATAGTAGGACTACTGGACATGGCAGCAATATTCTAAGCATGGACAAATGATGGTCCTTATAGATATGTAAGATAGATTCTGGAGAGAAAAATTGTCTAGCACGACACAGTGAAGCAACTTTCTTAGCAGCTGACCTAGCAATGGATTCAATATAGTCTTTTCACTTCATGTCAGCCCAAGAAGGTGCAATGAGTCACTTTCCAGGTGATAAAATTAAGAAGCTATTCTTTGATCCAGTTAACAACACACTGAATGTCATTTATGACATCAGCGGCCAATTTGACCTTGTCAAACTCATCAAACTTACTATCGAGACAGGAGAGTTAATGTTTGTGCCATCAGCATAGTTACCAAGTTGAGAGCTGATGTCATCGGGAAGGTTATTAATGAAAATTAAAAACAAAATAGGACACCTGCATTAATATAAAAGGATCTAGAAGAGTAGCTATTCAGGATAACTTTCATTTCAAAAATTTATAAAGAGCTGTATGCCTAACCCTGTGCAATGCTTTCAAAATGTCTAGCTCGTGTTTCGCCATTCTTATCTAAAGCTTGATAGACTCTTTGCGCAATAATTGTTAATAAATTAGCAGTTAACCTAGAAAAACGAAAGCCAAATTGCTTGACTAAAAGAAGGCCCTGCCATGTGAGATGCTTAACTAATTTAGCATTGATTAGGGCCTCCAATGGTTTAAAAGAGGTAGAAGGCTAATAAAGTGATAGAAGGGTTGGATGGTTCAACAGATGAGGATTTCCAAGAAGCAGGAAAATAAGAGGCAGCAAGGCATCTATTATACAGTTTACACTTCTTAAGGACTATTACACAGATACCATCAGGTTCACATGCTTTTTGAGGATACAAATTAGAAATGGTAGCAGAAACCATACAAAGCGGTCATATGCATATTACTCAACAGAGACTCTAAATGGAATGTCAGGCAAGGATTTTTCCATATGAGTCAAAAGTAGAGTTTAAAGAGAATTTTCAGACAAAACATTCAGCTTTATCAGCAGAGGATGTTAACATCTCAAACTGATTGGAGAGGAGGAATTGAAAACTTACTCTTATTTAATACACTATTACAGAAACACCAATAATTATGAGAGCCAAAGTTGTTAGATGCAATATGGTGCCTCATTCTCTTAGTAAACAAAGACTTAGCTCCTTCAAAGACACATTCACATCCATTATGTGCAGCTACAAATAGATGTCAGGTTGTGATCAGAACTGTCATGCTAGATTGGTAAAGCCAGAAATAGTGCTTCCTGTAGGCTATAGCAGCAGAACATTCTGGTGTGAACCATGGAGAATACAAATAAAAGCATCTATGCCAGCTTTAACACAAGAAACTTCAATGGTGCAATTCTCAATATGAAGGTTAAAAATATCAATCCAAGAGTTGTCTCGAAGAAAGTTACAGAGTGAATCCCAATCAGCATGTTGGTGACAGAAAGAGGTTTTATGAATAAGAGGTTCCTGCCTAATAGCCAAGCAGAATAAAATATCAATAGATACTACACTGTGATCTGAGCTATCAAGAGAACTGTGTTGCAAAGCTTGACAAGAGTTTCCTAGCTTGAAGAAGAAAGAAAGAAATCAAGTAAAGAATCATGCTGCTCAGATTTATTAGGAAAACAAGTAGGGAAATTCATTCACAGAGTATAGAAATGAGCAATGGAAAAATTGAAAGTCTGAATTTCTGGAAACATCAGTAAGATTAGAATGTTTAAGCCCAACATTCTAATCTTACTGATGTTGCCAGAAATTCAGACTTTCAATTTTCAATGGCATTAAAATCACCATTCAAAACACAAAAATGTTTGCAGATAGATAAAGAGAGAGTACCATTTTTAGACTGCCAGAAATTTTGTCTAATATAATTTTGTCTTCTCAGTCCTGAGAAGACGGGGGGAGCAACAAAGGAAAGAGAGATAGCTAACAGAGTGTAAAAATGTAAGTCAAAAGTACATGAAAGAGTTGTCAAGGGACTCAAGTGATAATTCCTTTGACATTGGAAAATTATCACAGATGTAAATACTAAGGCCATGCATGTGAATGCTGAAATCTTTTCAACAAAGAGGAAAATAGTTTGGAACAGAGAATTCATTGGTAGCAATGCTTGCATGTAAAGGTGAATTTTTTAATAAAAAAGAAGTTTATTTAGGTATGATATACTTATAGTCTTTAGGAAATGTGGCAACAGAAATAAAATAATGTAATTTGAGATTAGTCACTTTCATGTATATGTTTTTTAAGCTTAATCATAAAATGTAACAACCTTACTGAAAGCCAGATAAAAATGTTTTAAAACTTTTATAAACTCTTTGTCAAGTCACCTGCTTACAGATTCCAAAATCTACACCCAAATGATTGTCAATGATTGTCATACTTGGCCACACAAAAATTAAAAATGCAGAAACTCCCAAGAAGATTATATAGCTACCTATTTTGGAGTACAAACTAAATTTCTGCATGAACAAAGTCAAATAAAAAGTTAAATGTTTTCTGGTTCAATCTTTCTTTATTGTTATAAAAACAAAGGTGGAGAAGTCATGCATATTAATTTGATAAAGTAAGTACTTCTTCATAATCAGCAGGTGACACCAAATTTTCAACAGAAATTCATTGTAAATCAGTTGCAGAGAGAATAAAAGCCAGTTGGTGAAAAAAAACACAACAAATGTTTGAAGGAAGTAATGCAAACTTTAATTGGTTCCCCTAATTTCTCTGTAACTGTAGGAATAGGGACAGCCATTCACTGGATGGTGACTGTCTTACAGAGAATGTTGTCTATCAGACAAATGTGAATGGGACAATAAATAAATTTGTTTTTAATTTAGATTTGTTACTACTAATATTGTTTTCTTAATTACCAAAGCTTTTTTGAAATTAGAATAGGTATTATTGATTAATTCACTACACAAAATAAACAATTTATGAATTGATTCATTTTTGTATATTTTTACTCTGTTGCTTGTCAATTCCAAAACATTCCTCTTATTTTTAATCCCTTTTCTTCTATCCATTTTCTTTTTTTTACTTTTTCTCTCCTTTTTTCCTATGTTCCTTTTTGAATATTTTATTTGTCACATCCAGTGAAAAGAGGTCAACCTGTTGGCAATTTCTCAACAACTTCCTTCCCTTCTTTTCCCTATCTCTCTCTCTCATATATATATATATATAGAGAGAGAGAGAGAGAGATATATCTCTTTCCCCACTTTTCTCTCTTTTTCTCTTCCCCCATAATTAAAATCTAGATCTTCCAAACTCATGTTTGAAAAAAATGTTTTGTTGTTTTTTTGCTTGTGCCTAGATAAATTTAAAATTCATCTATTATAAAATTGTTTGATCTGAAGAGACGATATCTGATTGATCTTGCATAGATATGTCCACTTTTTCACTAAAAAATGAATATATCCTGATGAAAAAGGCCCCAAACTTAATAAAAACAAAGTTTTACTATGAAAAAGTTTGTTATTAATAAGAGGAGAGACAAAGTATTTTTTTAATTACTTTTTAAATTTTTATTCCTTTTTAGCACGTTTGAAATTTTGGTTGAAAATCTTGTTTTTTTTTTTTAGTTCAGTGGTCACCTAATATTCAGCATTAGTTTTTTTAGTGTCTTTTTCAGTTGAAAACACTTTAATGTGGAAATTCTTGCAAAAATCAAATAATTGTCAGATTTTAATGAAATTTTCAGAACTTATTCAAAAATGAATTTATTTTAGAAATGTTTGTTTTTTTAGAAAGTCATGGTAAAATATTTTTTTACATCTGTTACCACCACCCCCTTACTTAATTTTATGAAAACTTGAAAAACTCAAAACTGTGTAACTCAGCAATTTTTTAATTAAATGAAGAATATAAATCATCAATTTTTTGTAAAATTTCACATACGTCTACCCAAACTTTAGCTGAATTGTAAAATACAAAACTCAATAAAACTAAGACATTTAATTAAAAAAAGCTTTTAATGGCTTTTATAGATATTAAAGACATTTTTGCCTGAAGCCAAAATATTTTTTCAATGAAAAATTAATTTTTATCAGAATTGTTTCCTTTTTTTAAATTTTAAATAAAAAAATGTAAAAAAAATTGATAAATTTTTTAAAATTAAGTTTGAAACTGTATCTCTGGAAGTGTTCTTATTAAAAGATTCATTTTTTTTTTTACAGATCATACATTAGATAGCTTATTACAATCTGTTAGATACCTCTATTTTTTAGATAATTTTTTAATATACCAAAAAATGTATTAAAATTGTCTCCAACAAAACTACAGAAACACAGTTCTGAAATAATGCCATGTGTGTGGAACCACCTCTTAGTTGCTGTTGTTCCCAGGTCTAGCCAGGCCCAGGGTGGTAGTACCTGTTAGAGTCCCAACTATGAGCAAATAGTGGAGAAAAAAATCTCATTTCATAAATAAGTTACCTGTTTCATTTATGAAATGTAATGGTATTGTATTTAATTTTTATATTGTCTCAGTTAGGAAAAAATTTCATAACCGAGACAATATATAAAAACTTAAAAAAAAATACCATAAAATTTTATAATAGGTGTACGTAACTATTAGGTTACTCTTTTGTCTGTTATAAAATTTGAATTTTAAATGTTCTTTTAGTATTTTAAATGTCTTTTTTATTCCAGAATTCTTCTTTAAACGTAAGTTAAAAAAAAAAAATTCAATTTTTGAAAGTTTTTTTTTAATTTTTTTTTATTTAACTATACTAACCAGGTTCACTTAAAATTAGCACAAATTTTGTCACCTCTGTCTTACCATTCAATAAATTCCCCTGATGCAAGTTGTCGATACACTGACGTATGTCAATTCCCACTCCCAAAAACAATCACCATGGTTAGACATGTCTCTCTTAAAAGATTTTCTACTAAAAAAGTAAGTAATGTTTCTTTCAAATTACATTAAGCATACTTTAAATTTTCCTAAAATAACTTATGAACAAAGTATAATTGAATTTTACAAGATTTTTAAATGAAGACTTTCACTTTTGTTTACAAAGTTGTCAAAAATGGCTGACATGATTAGTTTTATGTAAATTTTAAGTAGCTCCACTATTTCAGCATAAATTTTCAATACTGAAAGTTTAAAATGAATTTTTAACAAAGAAAAAATATCTTTGAAGATTTCATTTTAGCTAAATGATTAAACTTATTATTTCAATTAAGTAAAATATTCTGGTGTATTTCAATTAGAAATTATATAGATTGGAATGTCAAATTTAATTTAGATATCTTAATTTTTTTTTAAAAGCAGACATTCTTTATTTTAAGAAATTTGTAATCAAAACAAGTTTATCAATTTTAAAATTCTTCCAAAACAAAAAAAAAAAATATTTCTGACATATTATTTGAATAAAATTAGAAAATTTAAAGTTAAATTAATCTGATTTGAAATAAATATTACTTATAGCATAAAAAAGTAATATACAACTATTTATTTAATGATTGGTCCTGCTTATCATAGCTTATCTGAGGCGATAATGATGATCGATTGAGTGACGAAGCAATGACAGCTAGTATGGCTGGCTAGAATTGATATAAAATTTACGAAATCTAAGTGAACACATTTTTTGGGGTTTTTAACTACCTAGTAATTTTTACAAACGAACACATTTTCCATAATTATCTAATTTATTGACTTTTTATTTACCTTTCAAAGATGCTTCATGCAAAAATAAAAAAAATTCAAAATAATATAAAATTCTTAAATTAATTTCTCTGTAAAGAGACAAAACTCTTAGATCACGTGACCGTTTCATAATAATGTCACATGCCTAAATGTGACATTATTATGAAACGGTCATAGATGAAAATAAACAAATTAAGTAAAAAATAAAAAAAATTATTTTTAAAATAGAATAGTGTAACTACATTTATTAATATTTTCAATTTTGGATTCATAAATTTCATTTCCACCTAATTACTATATCACATCCAGGAAATAGCCCAATACAGAATTTTTAAACAATT
Source organism: Acanthosepion pharaonis (assembly GCA_903632075.3). Lineage (NCBI taxonomy): Eukaryota > Metazoa > Mollusca > Cephalopoda > Sepiida > Sepiidae > Acanthosepion > Acanthosepion pharaonis. Next base: position 307,699 of record CAHIKZ030004322.1, on the reverse strand, counting down.
ATAAATTATTATAATTAAAATTTTAAAAAAAAATGAAAAACATCTTGTAAAAATTCATTATTTATCAGAAAAATTTTAATTTCTTCAGACAATAATGTCCTTAATATAACTTATTTACAAAAGCAATTAAAAGCTTTTTTAATTAAATAATGTCATAGTTTTATTGCATTCATTTTTCAATTCAGAGCAGATTTTCAGTTACAATATTGCAAGTTGAAAAAAAAAGATTAAGCGATTTAGATTCTCCAAGGAGTCCTACTTTTTACAGATATAAGAAAATTCAGGAAATAGAAAGGTTTCTTGCAAAATTTCATGAAATTAGTAAGTGGGGGGGATAACATGTGAAAAAAATATATTTTTTACCAAAATTTTCTAAAAACTTTTAAAAACAAGTCCTGAAAATTTCATTAAAATCGGACAATTATTTGATTTTTACAAGAATTTCCAAATCAATGTGTTTTCAACAGAAAAAAGCGCAAAAATTTCAATGTTATTATTTGTCACTGCGATGATGTAAACAAAATAAGATTTTAACTAAAATTTCTAACATTTTAGAAAGGATAAAAAAATTTCCAAAAATAATTAAAAAATACTTTAGTCTTTCATCTTAATAATAACAAACAATTTGATGATAATACTTTATTTTTATTAAGTTTGTGGCTTTTTTCATTATGCTATGCTGTTTTCATGTGTAAAAGTGGAGGTACCTAGTAAATTTTGTTCACTCAAAAAAAAAAAAAAAAAAAATTTAGCTAATATATATATATATATATATATATCTCAAAGTATATAATTGGTATATACGGAATGAATTCCAATAACCAACAATTACTATTCTTAAAAGAGTGCTCAATACAAAGTAGAGCAGATATAATTATTTTTTATAAAAAAATTTATAACATAAGTATGTTATAAAATCACTATAAAAATAGCCATTTTGTTTCAACACACTCTGTGTCTTATCAAGTGATGATGTTGAAAAGAAAATAAATGGTTTTAAAAGTTTCAGATTAATTAACGATCCTACACTAGGGGGAAACATTGTTACAAAAGCTAGAATAAACAATCAAAAACAAAGTATAGAAAGATTCAAAGGCTTGACAACGAAATCATGCTATAATAGCTTTTCAGATCTTTAAATACGTGTAATATTAAAAATAATTTATACTAACTAATAATTATAAAATTATATGATAAAATTTAATATTAAAATTAAACACTGGCAATTTTAAAATCCAAATTTAATCACTATTAAGTTTAAAAACTACAAAATTATTGAGAAAAGAAAAAAAAAATATATATATATAAGTATATTCAATTCATTTCTTCATTGAAATTACGTTCGACAAGACGCTACAATACATCCGGTCATTTGACAATACATGTATATATATTTTTTCTTTTTCCCTTTCTTTTCCGTTTTTATTTTAAAGTTTGTGAATGTGGTCTTAAACTCATGCATAAAACAACAAAAACACAATCAGATTATAATACATAAGCACCCAGACATAATTAGATACACACACACACACACAAAAAAAAAAAAAAAAAAAAAAAAAAAGGAAGGTGGGGGGGGATACATGAACATCTCTACAACCCTTTATGAAAAAAGGAGACGTGGAAACCAACACTTATACACACACACAGTTAAATGTGAATACACTACATACACAGACACCGATAGATACACATACATACATCCACAGACAATGACATAGACAATGAGAAATCACAACCAATAAATATTTCAGACTCAAATAAATGCTAACCACTTATTGAATTATAACTTAAGGGAGCAAATATACAAAGATAAAAATGGTTAAAAATAATATTATTATTTAATATATTAAAACGAAAATTCTAAAACCATAAATATCAATAAAAATATATATTAATCATATAAGTTGATAATAGTTTCATTATATATTAGGCAAAGAAAAACAGGATAAAGAAACCCACAGATATATATATATATATATATATATATACACGGCAGCAAAAACAAATTAACACACATAAATATACACTCATACATACATATACATACAGAAATACATACAAATAAATATATAAACATATACGCACATATACATATCTATGATAACAAGTACACATGCACGCACATATACATATAAACCTAAATACACACATATATACACACAGACTTTTATGCACACATACTTAAATATATAAAAACAGTCATGATATACCAAAGTTTCCATACCCACACATACACACAAACTCATACATAATAGGTGCCAACACACACACATATATATACATACACAAACATACATAAATATATATATATACATACACAAACATACATAAATATATATATATACATACACAAACATACATAAATATATATATATACATACACAAACATACATAAATATATATATATACATACACAAACATACATAAATATATATATATATACATACACAAACATACATAAATATATATATATATATATACATACACAAACATATATATATATACATATATATATATATATATATACATACACATACATAAATATATATATATATATACACAAAAATACATAAATATATATATATACATACACAAACATACATAAATATATATATATACATACACAAACATACATAAATATATATATATATATATACACAAACATACATAAATATATATATATATATACAAAACATACATAAATATATATATATATATACACAAACATACATAAATATATATATATACATACACAAACATACATAAATATATATATATATACATACACAAACATACATAAATATATATATATACATACACAAACATACATAAATATATATATATACATACACAAATATATAAATATATATATATACATACACAAACATACATAAATATATATATATACATACACAAACATACATAAATATATATATATACATACACAAACATACATAAATATATATACACACACAAACATACATAAATATATATACACACACAAACATACATAAATATATATACACACACAAACATACATAAATATATATACACACACAAACATACATAAATATATATACATACACAAACATACATAAACATATATACATACACAAACATACATAAACATATATACACACATACATACATAAATATATATACACACATACATACATAAATATATATACACACATACATACATAAATATATATACACACATACATACATAAATATATATACAAATAAACATATATATAAATAAATATATCTATCTACAATAACAACTACCCATATATACATGCATACATAAAAATACAACAACACTCAACCAAATACATATATAAACGTACTAACATATAGATACATAAATATACCTTCAAATACCAACACACAGCAATATACATATAGTCTAACATACAAATATATAAACACATTCATACAAACAGAAATATACTTAAATATAAATACACATACACAATAAAATAGGACATACAGATATATACATATATGTACACACAGATATATATATATACACACATACATACACACAGAAATATACTTAAATATAAATACACATACACAATAAAATAGGACATACAGATATATACATATATGTACACACAGATATATATATATATACACACATACACACACACACATACATATATACAAATATATTGTGGCACAAAGCCGAAATTAGGGGGCACCTAGTGAGGAACGAACTCATTACTCAGTTGCAACTAATCTAGCGAACCATGCTGGCCAACCATTATATCGCCGTGATTTTATCATACATATACACATACATATTTATACATATACACATACACACACATACATATACACACATACATACATATATATATTTACATATATACATACATATACACACACAAATACACACATACATATATAGGCACACACATACACATATACAGCAACAATTATTAACCTTTTCTCTTATAATCTACCATACCTTCCCACATAATATATATATATATACACACACACACACACACTCACATATATATACATACACCCCCCCACACACACACATATATATAAAAAAAAAAAAAAAAAAAACATAAATACACTTATACACCAACCTACACATTCCTCAGTGCAAATACTCTAACCAACACATAAATAAATATATACACATTTACACCAACACTAATAACACTATGCAGGTAAACAATACACACTTATATCATAAGTATGACCATCATGCAATAAAAATACTAATCTATTAAAAATACAGCGACATATCATTATCCTTTAAAGTATACGACCCCTACACTAAGTTAAATTTATAACGGTGTTTACAATTTACTGTAAGTTCATATCTTTGATTTAAGAGATCAGCCTTGTTTTTAAATCTAATAATTTCAAATTTTTCATTAAGGCATAGGTAACATGGGGTATATAGGGAGTTACATGTACGAGCTTTCTTAACCAAACTCCATTTAACCGTAGGTGTTTTGTTCTCATCCTTTAGATTCCAAAAATACTTGGATAATGAAGTCATGTACCTATATTCACTGTGATTAAAGGATTGCATATGCCCCCGCCAGCGTTCCTTGAATGTTTTCATGGTAGAACCAATGTAAAACTTCTTTATATTTGGATTTTCAATTGTTGAAATAGTACCAAGATAGACTACCGAAGTAATTCCACAGTTAGTTTGTAGTTTCCCCCTAGTGTAGGATCCTTAATTAATCTGAAACTTTTAAAACCATTTATTTTATTTTCAACATCACTTGATAAGACACAGAGTGTGTTGAAACAAAATGGCTATTTTTGTAGTGATTTTATAACATACTTATGTTATAATTTTTTTTATAAAAATTATATATATATATATATATATATATATATTTTCCATGCCCCCAGTTCAATTTGCAAGAGTCTGATCAAGATTGATTAAATATAAAAAAAAAAATCAGCTTGATCCTTTATGTCTTCAGAAGTATAATGCAACTTTGAAATAGCATTTAGCTCCAATTTTTGCTATATTATTAACCAAAATGAATTACTTCAACAAACATTATTAAATGTCAATTTAAAAATTCATTAATTCTTTAGAAATCTTTGTTTTAAGAAAATCAAACTTTAGATATATAAACAAATAACTAGAATAATCAGTGAAAGCAAAACTAACATTTTTATAGAAGTGTTTAATTTGAAAATTTAAAATTTAAACCATTTTTCACTTGGTTTTTTGCTAAAAGCTTCTGCTCCACCCACCAAGGAAAATGTTGGTGACAGCACTTAGAGTGTAGGTTATTTGGGAATGTCAGGAACCTGACTGTCAGAAACAGTGAATTTAATAAATATGAAGTAATTACTTCATTAGGGAAAAAAATCTAAGACTTTCTGGACTTTAACTCTTCTATCAAACAATGAAATATAAAAAAAAAAAAAAAACAGTAAAGAACATATAAAAAACATTGAAATGCAATGTCCTAGGATCTGAACTCAAACACAAATCACTTCATTGAAGTGATTTGTGTATGATTTCAAATTCTATTTGATTTGATGGCTTAGTAACCCTTTGTGGTTTATTTAAAGCCAAAACATGACTGTAAGAATAATTTTTTTATGAGAGAATATTGCATTAAGAATTTTTTTTAAATAACAGTGATTATTCCAGATACAAGTTCTACTAATTAATCCAAAACTAGAGAACAGGAATGGAATCATATCTCTCCCAAAAGGTATTTGTTCCTAAATGAATGTAATGAACTTGACTGGAATTTGAACTTGGCCCTCCAATTTCTCATTCTGAGCTTCTATCAATTACACCACCCACACATCTTTGAAAATTAACATGCATATCAAAAAATTTGGTTAGAAATAATAATCTCTAAATTGAAAAAACAAAAAAGAAAAATGGAAATTAAAAGAATTAACAAAACGAGAGATATTATCATCATCCACAGTATAAAGGAAAGCTTTGATAACTAACTGAAAATGACAGCAGTGTTAAATAGACATCAGAAATGTGATCAAGCTCTAAAATTAAAGCAACAAGAAGAACCAAACTAAAATGTATAGAAAGGGTATGCTAGGATTGCAGATAATACTAGCATTCAATACACTAATTTCTATTTACTATTTTAAATCATGAATCTTTAATCCTTGTTATATCTTTTGTCTGGTAAGATTCCTCATCATCTTTCTAAATAATAATTCAAAACCTTGGGGGCTTACAAACAACAGCATAAAAGATAATGTAAATTTTTCACAATTATTATTATAACAATTTTAAAATCACTTGTTAAATGCTAAAGGCAATATTTAACTTTATCCATTTATTCAAAAGTTTAATTGCAGACAAACAATCTTGTCCTAATATTCATATTTAAAAATGACATTAATATATAAATAAAAATTGTTAAAATGGTATTTTAATTTTATAAGAATGCTCAAGCAGATATTGAAAAGTTCTCTACTTAACTAAGAATTATTTCCCATAAAAATATGATGTTTGGTCATTTGGACAGATTTTACAAAATTAGGTCAAGAACTTTTCAGCATCCCCTCTTATATTCTGAAATCTGATCCCTTACAAGAGTTTCAAATGAAATCAAAATGTTTTTGTTAAGGTGAAATGAAGAAAGACTTTACTAATATGACGGAAAAGATTAGCAGAATCCATGAATGGGAAAGAAATTAATCAAACATTCTGTGATAATGATGATGAAGAGGAAGAAGAAGAGGAGGAGGAGGAATAAACAAAGTTGAAAGAACAACAGGGAAAGGAATTAGCAGAGATATTCAGTTGCCCAGTTTTCACTTCCATGTTTAATATTTTTTCCATATTCTATATTTGACAGCAATATAATTTATAATGTTCATAACAATAGAAAAGGAATTGAAAATCAATGAAAGGATTTTAGATGATGTGAAACCTCAATAAGACAATGACAGACTCACTATTTCAAAGCAACAATTTTAGATTTTTTTATACTGTGTAACTTTCTTTGCATAAAAAACAACTTGTCAATTTTATGTTTTCAGATACTTGTTAGGTTAAAATTAGAAAAGCTGAAAAAATTATTTAAAATTTTTAACACAATACCTATTAGCATAAACTTTATTTGTGAAAAGTGAAAATGTCGCAAAAAAAAAAAAAAAAACTCAGTAAAATTTTTTTAAAAAGCCCCAATAATAGGAGCTTGAATTTAATAATGAAATGAAAACATTACAAAAGAGAAAAACTCTCACCAAATTATACTAATCTAAATGTTTTGAGATTGTAGTAATTAGATTTATTAGAATGCACAAATGAATAGATATGTGAAATGAATGAGCACAAATGTATTTTCCAAGTTGTTCCACTAAGTATTAATGACAACATCTAGTCTTTATCCTACACATAATGGAGATGTTTCTAACAGAAATGCAGTTGAGACAGGGATGTATAGTGATTTTTGCTCGAGGGAAGACAAACATGTTTGCTATTTAGTGAAATAGAGAAAAGAACAATTCCAGACAATGTGAATGATAATTAGACTTTTTGGAAGAAGAGTTTGGGTAGTGGCACTAGAAACAACCAGCAGACATTCAAATTGGCTGCTGACCTTTAAATGCTGGATAAAAAATAAAGGAAGGAAAAATGGATTTTCATTGTCCCAAGAAATAAACTGAAAATAATGGAGTCTCAACAAAGTTTTCACATCAGCTAACACAATTTATTAAGTTTAAACTTTCTTTTTATTTATTTATATATCTGTTCAGAAAACATGCTAACAAAAAATGATCTCTAAATATAAAAAATACATTAACTATGAGAAAGAATAACTTTTGTTGCAGGTAAAAAAATTATGCAAGAATTTTTCCATGTACTCACTAACCAGCTGCTCCACATCAAACATGCCAGACATTTTGTTAAGATATCAGGAAAAGTAACCAAACACAGGGAGAAGTAGATTCATGTCTTACTCAAATACATTAATGCAAAGTGAATAGCCTTAATCAAAATTCAAATGGGTTCATTAATTCTACACTCTACACTTCCTATATTCAGAGAAATATACATTTCCCATAAACAAAATATCAGGCTTATACATAAATCAATAATATACATTAAAACATGATTTATATTTATCTACACATTATTATATATCTGGAGATGGAGATGTGAAATGACCTAACAGTTATCAGTGTGGAAAATGTAATGAGCAAACAAAGTCCAGAATCTCTTGGCCTCAATGATCTTGAGAAAGGCAAGAATTCATCTCTGCTATTAAATCAGCCATGGGTCTCTTGAATAAACTGTAGGACAGTTGAAAAACTTTAACAGTCCAATGGTGATGATAACAAAAAAAAATACAGTTACCTTGGCTCTTTTAGTGTGAAGTGATGGAAACCAAGACTAAGCTGTCAATTTATTAGGGATGAGGATCTCTACTTCAAATGATTTTTAATTTCTGCATTCTTTTTTTATTTGTGTCCTCCATCATCATCATTATTATAGTAAATTATGTTTTCTCTTCATTGTAAATCTCTTTATTTGCATTTATTTCAAAGTAAAAAGTGTTGGCTCATCCAGTGAATGTGAATTCAAGGTATATGAAAAGTATACAAACCATGTTTTAATCCTTTTGGTGAATGGGAAAAATTGTAATATAAATGGGTCATGAATGAAACTGCACTATAATTGGGTCAAGAATGAAATTACTTAAAAATAAGAATAGCAAAGAACAGTATCAATCCACACCTCTTTCCAACTTCCAGCCACATTTGTATTTTTTGCAAATAAAGTCCATTTTAAGCAATTAGCAAAAATGTCTACAATCAATGATAGATCCACCCTGATCCTTGCAAGTGAGAAATGTAAACAACAGCAGCATATACATAGGTAAGTACTTCTCAACGTCCATAGACAAAGATAAATATATCCATGACCTTTGAAAGAAAAATTAACTGTTCATTTTGTCAGTTTTCACATCTTAATTTCACAATTATTTGCCAATTATAACACATTCTGTTCAATATTCAAACTACTGTTAGTCTTGTAAGGCAGAGAACACTTAGACTCTTCAGAAAACAAAATAAAAATGTTGTCATCTTTTAATTAATTTTAATAATAAAGAAATACCTATTGATATTTGTTTAAATCTTTTTTTTTCACTTTGATTAAATAATCTAAAAGTCCTGTAGAAATGAAAAAAAATATTTAAAACAAATGCTTGTGATGCAAAATCATTAAATTGTTAAAAAATTAAGAAAATTATATACAAGAAAATATGATTATGATCGATTTCCTGTTATGTTATAACAAAAATAGCACATACCAAGATTCTTATTAGCACGAAACCATTAAAATGCTCTAACTTCGAGAATAAAGCATATCCAGTCTGCGATTTAATCAAAAATCAAAATTGTAGTTTCATGGTTTTCCCACCAATTTATATTTTTTAAATTACCTGATATGTCAAGGGAGATAACGCCTAGTATTTAAAATTATACTTATAGAGTAGTTTCCCTTCTTTGGTTACAAAACATTTTATAAATATGAAATGATTTAGTATTGCAATCTTTAAACAAGTTGTACTCACTAGTACAAATTTTTTAAACATTTTTCAGAGATGACAGTAACAAGATAACTGTGTTTCATGAATTTAAACCAAAGAGCAAACAAAACAATGTAACATATTTTATTGAATAAATAAACAAATGAATCATCAGCTGTTCAATTGGCAGATTGTTATTTAAAATATATCAGGTTATTTAAAAGATCAGACAAGTTTCAATTATATGAATGATATTTTAGTAGAGCGTTCAATTTCAAACTTCTTTTATGGTAATCACCATCAAATATCAAACTAAGCTGAAAGCGATCAAGTCATATCAATTAAATTTGACAATTCATTCACAATCTGATGGTACAATTCCAGACAACTGGCTGCCAAATTATGCTTTTAGTATTGAATTCTTTAAGAAATTAAATATTAATGACAAAATATCCTATTTTTCAATGAGTTACTACTTTATTAACAAACAATTATTAAGTGTATAAATTACTTCAGCAGCAGCTTTTCACTTAAGCAAATTCTATTAAAAGCTACAAACAAGGTTTGTGTTAATTATTTTTACTAATTTTATGTTGTTTTCATACAGTATAACAAGTTATTGGTTCTAATCTGTGTAAAATTATCTGTACATCTATGTTTTAGTGCTTTCCTCTATCAATGATTATTTTCAAGAGAAATTATTATTTCAAAATTCAAAAGATTATGTACAAGAAGATTGTCACTGGCTGCTAAACTTATTTCTGCACAATTCATTTAAATATTTTATAAACAAATATTGATTTTAATAACAATTACAAAACCAAAGCAAATGAAGTTCTTAAGAGAGAGAAGAATGATTGTTAGTTTAAATTTGAAGCAGAGAAAACTTAATCTTAACAAATACAGTTGTTTTATCTGTTGCAAATATATTTAAATGATAAACCTATAAGCAACATTTAAAACATCAGTTGCAATTACAAAAATTAAATATTCATTGCATGTCACACCAGGCAAAATTTAAACGTCAAACAAAATTTTGAAAACTGCATCTCCCACAAACTGGGTAAACTGGGATAGAAGGATACAAGAGGAGAACAACACTCAGAAAACAGTCTTGGTCTGCCTACCTTATATGAAGGAATTATTGGAAAAAAATACAAAAGATCTGTGGCCCATAGAACATCAGGATAACTTTCAAAAGTGGTTCAACACTTCATAGATACCTCTTCCAAATAAGACCTCCCATAGAGGAGAAAACGATTAAGGACTGTGTACACCATCCCATGTAGCTGAGGCAAGAAATATAAAGGAGAAACAGGCCATCCTTTAGATAAGACTGCAGAAATGCCCTAAAGCTGTATCACAAGGGGAAATAGAAAAATAAGGCATGGCTGATCATGTATAGAGGAAAAGGGGAAATCATCACCCTCTATGGGATGTGGTTGAAATAATAAGAGAGAATATCACAGGAAAATAAAAAAAAACTTAAGGAATCAGAACATATGCTACGCCACAAAAATCTCTTAAGCTAGCCAAGCATAGACATGTGTGACACTATTTAGCTATGGTAATTGGCTAACTAATTAACCATAGAAATTAAAACAGGAAATACTTAAGGCAAAAAAGTGCTATCGTAAAAGATATCCCGTTTGATGTTAAAAAAAAAAAAGATTTGATTTTATTTACAAAAAAGATACTTTTCACAAAAGACAGTAAACCCGTGGAAAAAGCCATATGTGAGGTTTTGTCAGGTTGATTAATGTCTTGCCAAGGGAGATTGGAAGAAAGGCAAATATTAAGATATCAGCCAGACCATGGCGGTCATAAAAATTTCGGCTCGAGACGATACAGGCAGGGAGAATCAATGTTAACTATCTTTCCAAGATATCATTTATTTTTTTCTTGGCCACCGGCGAGGAAAAGCAATGTGGCAATTCTAAAATTTTGGCATTGTCTCAACATAGGTGAGAGGATTGCTATTATTTACCTTATCAACATGTCACTTCAGATGTGGAAACATTGAATAGCAATATGGCGTTTGTTAAAATTTTGGCATGAGACAGAAAATAGAGTGGAGAATTGAGATTTGGTGAGATAAAAGAATTTAATTTCTCAACAAGCCAAGGATTCTATTATAAAGCTTCACAAAAGGACCAGATGGCAAACTTTGACAGTGATTGATGGAGTTGGTAGAGAGTGCTGGCTAAGTGAATACTGGGTGGCCAAAAGATATGATAGAAATTTAATTGGCAATATGAAATTCGTAAAAATTTTGGCCGATGAGAAAAAGGAGAATTTTGTAAACAAAAATTCTAGATTATAATTTTAAGGAGGCCAGCTTAGCCACACCTGCATGACCGGGATTCCATTGGTCAAGTGGTAGCAATGGTGATAGGCAAAGGTGAATGAATGAGAAAGACAGAGAAGTTATTAATGCCCACTGAAGGGATTGGTATGGGATATCAATGTGAGAGTGAAAGAGTCTAGGAGGATAGCTCTCCTCATGGACGACGGAGAACCCCCTCCCACCAAAATGGAAAGTGATTAATTTTCCAAAAATGAGAAGTAATCAAATTTCCTGGCCTGACAACAAAGAGATTTCTTGTTAGAAATTGAGATTTACCAAAAACCTCAGGCCGCGTCTGGCCCCACACCGGGTTTTGGTCGGTACCCATATTAAGTTAATTTGTTATTTCTTAACATACTTGAACCTCTTGGGTTTTTCTTTTATTTATTTATTTTTCTTTGCACTTGTGCGATACCACCTTCACTCCGGACTCAGCCTACACTACGGCCCAAAGCCTGATTGATCTTGTCTACCTAAGATCAAAGTCACAATGTGAGTAGGTTAGACTTGAGATCGAAGCATTTACTCCAGTAACAGATGTTGCAAGTGAGCTGGGAATGATAGAGCTGGTATTGAACTGGTACAGCTGGTGAAGCTGCTAACATCGACGATCAGAATTCGACCCTGGACAGGCCAGTGTCCCATATTGGTATCCTGACCAGGGGATTTCGCTGATTAGCGATGACCACCGATCGACCGGGACACAGATTGGTGGTGACGACAAAGAGTCAACCCCAAAATGCCGGTAGAAGAAACATTACAGTTTCGTGCCACGACTGGGAGTTGACCATGGGCCGATGACTGGGTCTCATACATGAATACAATATGAGAACCAGTAATATGGATTACTAGAGAACAACGTTGTAATATGAGCTCTGGTAAAAACAGTATGAGATGTTAGGTTTATAAGTATAAACAATATTTTAAGTCCCCAAAATTCATTCACTGATGTGAAGGAGACATGGACAAATGGATAAAAGTGTTGGTTGAAATAATCCAATGACTTGACCTGGCCACAGCAGATCTGAACAAAAACTTGGAGAGCTGAGCTACTAAAGGGAAATAACTGAAACTGAGATATCGAGAAAAGGTATGGCATGTGGAACTAGAACAATCTACCCTGGTGGATGAAATTCCAATGTATATCACCTGAAAAAGGCGAGAGCGTACAATGGGTGAAACATTGTGATTTGATAATGAAGCTGAGGATAACAGTCCAACCAATGTAAGTAGTGTAAAATATATATATATATATATATATATATATATATATATATATACACACACATTTATGTTTGTTTACAATCTTGTTTGGAGTGAAGGATACATAAATTGTAGTGCACCATTTGCAAATAATACTGTGAATTATTTGATTTCAGCCATGTCTACAAATACATTTCTGTTATATTGTTCATTTATTTACCCTCAGAGCTCAAGCTTCATCCAAAATTGTCAGTTGAGTGTCTTGTGTGAGTTCCTATGTAGTCAAGGCATTTTGCTATAATAATATACTTTGCATGTACAACCAAAATGATTGATTAATTGTTAGTTCTATATCAATTCCTTATGTGTCATTTAATGCCAAAATTTAATTTTCTTAGGAGCTTTGAAGTATGAAAAATATGATACATGTTATTCTGTCAAGTTTGGCGTCTTTTTCATAATGCTATGCTCTTCTTTTAGCGATCTGATGGAGGTACCTACTTTTGCTTCTTTTCCTCAGTCTGAACCGTCTCTAATTTTCGAGGGGTTGAGATTTTCTCAACAGTATGTGAAATAAGAATTCTTGCATGTATCTAATATGGATAATAGTAGGGAGAGATGATCTCTCTTCTGCAACTGAAGATCAGGATACATCTAGATGTTGCTCGTCAGGAGGACGAACTCTCCATGAAGACTTTTTTAGTTCTTCAAAAAAATGTATTAGAGTACCTAACACAGGTAGAGATCTGTGTTAACAAATTGAATCTTCAATCTTCTTCTGAGGAGGACTGAGTGGACATCGAGATGGAATCCCTGGAGTACTTGTTAAGGTTCCAGATGGAGCTCAAGTATCTTGAGCTTAAATTCCTCCCTGCCACAACCAATTCTCAAAAATTGTCATCTCCATGCTACCCAGAGATGGATAGAAATCCATCCTCATTCGTTGTAAAACCACTACAGATCCAGGTTACTGGCCTTATGTTTAGTGGCTTGGAAATGCATACTAACCGGATGAGTTTTCAAAATTTTTATCGCATTTTGAGAATTGTATAGTCAACAATACTGAGAGGCTGAACTTCTTAATGTGTTTGCTCTCTGGAAGGCCCTTACTGCTGATTAACCATCTCAATATCAGCAATAAGAATTATCGAATAGCTTTCACTGTCCTGAAGGATGAATACCTGGACAAAGATCAAATCATTGACAATATTTTCTGGGACATACTGGACTTCTCCATTAAATGATAGGTCTTTTTCAACTTTGACTGAATTTATCTCTGGGACAGCCTCACTTTTGGCAGAATTGGAAAGCTCTTTCAACTGTGCCTTCTCAAATGACCAGTCTTCTGGGGCTACCCTCATGGCAAAATTCCTTTTTCTCTAAATTCCCCAGAGAAGTTAAGGGCAAATTGATTCAGCTCTCTGGTAAAAGAATTTTCATATTGTATTCCGTCTTATGGGATACCAGGGAGGCTGTCAAATGCCTCCTTATCAAGAGGATCAATCCCTCAGACAGTGCCCCTTAATGCTGAACAGGGCACATTTAGAGATGCAGAGTTGCAGCCTCAATCCAACTCCACACAGGGATTCTTCCTTTCATGTTAACTCTGCAACTGTATTTATTCTGGGAGTTCAACTAACCTCCCACCTGTCTTTAGTAGAAATGGTGAAAGTGTCTCGGCTAATTGTTTGTTGAACACTGATAGTGGATGGACCTATCTGTCCAGTGAAGTTTTGAAGCCCCTCAGCAGCTTGGAGTCCATAGGGCTTGATTGTGAATTCAAGTTATCAATACTTGATGACAATGATAAGTGCTTCAAGGAGATACTCCTGGAACTCAATGTTGGATTCAGTCATCCACTTTCACTCCCAGTGTTGGTGGATAATTAATTTATCATTGCACATTGACAAACTGGACTCCCTTTTCAACTGTCCCCTTGTTGGCAGGTTTGACAGAGGCACCAATTTTATTCCAATTAATGGCATAGTTGGGCCTAGTCTACTCTTTGAATAAGTTAGGTGGACCCAATATAACAAAAAAAACAAACAAAAATAATTCTTAATAACATTGTCAATTGGCACTGGTAGAGTAATGTACATTGCATCCCTATATTTATTTTGTTTCTATTCATTTTTTTTTTTGGTTCTTGGGAATGTGTGAAGAATTTGACTGTTCAGGTGGGAGAAAAGAAATGTACTAACCTCTGGTTGTTTGATTTTACTAACTAAAAGTTGTTGTTACTTTTTACTAACTTTTTATAGTTACAAGGGTCACATAACTTTATTACCATGTGATCCCTGAAGTAGTTATAAGGGAGGAGAAATGTATCCCCTCCCCCTCATCGTTTACATTCACTTTATGCAAGTTACATTACGTTGTGGAAAAGAATCTTATTTTGCAACTTAAGCTAAGTGCTTTTGCTTCTTTTCCTCGGCCTGATTTTCTCAACACATGTTTACAACTGATTGAAACTTTATTAGCAATTCCCGCAGAATTTATTAGAATGTTTACCTGTAAAATTAGTTTATTTTCATTGAATATTTACGACAGCTTACACTTCTAAATATCTATTTTCGATATGAAAATAGATATTTAGAAGTGTAAGCTGTCGTAAATATTTTTTAAGTAAATTAGTATCTTTCAAACCTTACCTCTCCTCCACCTGGTGTTTAGCTTAACTTAAGAATTCGCTGTAAAAAGTATTTTCACAGTAGTTAAAAATTCAAATTTATATTTATTTCCAGACGGCAAGTAAACAGAACTTACGTTCATAATTTCTAAAAATCAGTGTTCATCGTGGAATTTCCACAGGTACAGTTAGGACAAAATTAAAAAATTTAATTTAGGATTAACAATTTTGACTTGAGTGTCAAACAAGCATCAAAGCTTAACTTTTTTGTTAAGTCAATTACCAACCCACTTCGGGAGTTTAAACACTTTATTTAAAATTTTTCTTCTTTCATTTGAAAAGAGTTTAGACTACACAATAATTTGCACAAGGAAAAAATTACATCATCCAATTCCAGTATAACAATTGTTATTTTTGTTTTTGACAACACCTACGATTATCAAGAAACAGTAATGAAATATCACTAATCTAGTTTCATTTATTGAATGATTTAAGGGCTTTACCTTTATTGCTGGTATTTTTACGATCTGCTTAAAAGCTGTCCTGTCCAGTTTCTTCATCCCACGGACAGATTTTGGTGGTTGAAATGACTGATCTGAAATATCTTCACCCATATTCGGTAAATCTGGCACAGTTTTATAATTCTTCCTGACACATTTCTTCAATACAGAAACAAAACCTACTTTTGTTTTCGGGATACTAATTTTAGAATTTATTTTATAAACAGTCCATTGTGTTTCTGAAGGGACTAGCCGAGGAATTTGATTAACACGAAGGGATTCAAATGAAGATACAATATGATACAACAAGTAACGCCATTTCCGAGATGCCATAACCGGTGTACTAGATATGTATTCCTATTTTATTTTTGTCATCCGGTGTCAAAATAAAATAATTGACAGTAAAAAAAAATGTGTGAAAATTAAGAATAAGATTCGAAAATCATTTTAAAATTACATGGTGAGAAGTAGCTAACATTGTTATTCAACTGGATTTATCAGTAAATTTGCTTTTCAATCCACAAGCTAAATATTTATTAATATGTTTCAAAATCGTCATATTTCCGTAAATGTACATGCTGAACCCGAATTACAATTATGATCATAAAACCTACCGTTTTCTTTTACTTTTGGAGTTATCGACCAGAAAAAATCGGATTTAATCGCGGTCATTCGCCCAGCATAACTGGTTTTGTGTAATTAGATTCACTGCGGATCAGTTACGTTTACTTTTTGGCCTATTTACTGCTTCCACAATTCTTCTTACTTGTCGAAACTACTGTGCACTATCGTAAAGCAATGACAAGGTTTAGGATTTTCTTTTTGTTCTATAGGGTTAGGGTTTTCTTTTTGTTCTTTATATGAGAGAGAGAGAGAGAGAGAGAGAGAGAGAGAGAAAACCCTAAACCCTAAATTTGTTCTTGTTAGAATTTCATTTATCGCATTTTCTTACATTGTAATTTTATTTTATAATTTACCTTGCTCTTTGCGCATTAATTATTGCTTGTTTGTTTTATTTTCAATTTTAAAAAATAAAAAATGCTTTACTGTATTATTTAATTTGTTCTTTTTCTTTTTTAATTTGTCATTGCTATTCTACACAGAAAAAAGGTTTCATTGTATTATTTAATTTGTTTTTGTTTAAAGTTTTGTTATAAAAAAAAACTACACTTATCAAAAAAAATATTGCCCAGTTGTCATTGCTTTACGATAGTGCGCAGTAATTTCGACGAGTAAGAGCAGTGGAAGTAGTAAATAGGCCAAAAAGTTATGACTGCGCTACGGAAATGAACGTACGTCGTAACTGATCCACAGTGAATCTAATTACACAAGGCCAGTAATGGTGGGCGAATGACCGATTAAATCCTATTTTTTCTGGTCGATAACTCGGAAACACATTGATTTGGAAATTCTTTTAAAAATCAAGTAATTGTCCGATTTTAATGAAATTTTCAGGACTTATTCACAAATGAATGAAATTATTTTTGAAATATTTCTTTCTAGAAAATTTTGGTAAAAAATATATTTTTTTTTTTTTTTTTTTAAATATGTTACACCCCACTTACTTATTTTCCTGAAATTTCGTTCAAAACCTTTTTATTTTCTGACAATAATTTTTTGTTTAAAGTAGTCATTAGAGATGGTAAATCACCTACTTTTTTTTTCAAATTTGCACTAATTAACCAAAAATCTGCTCTGAATTGAAAAATAATGAATCCAATAAATCTATGATATTACTTAATTAGAAAAGCTTTTAATTGCTTTTGTAAATAAGTAATATTAAGGTCATTATTGCCTGAAGAAATAAATTTTTTCTGATGAATAATTAAATTTTACAAGAATTTTTTCATTTGTTTTACATTTTAATTATAATAATTTATAATAGTTTAAAAATCGTGCAAAATTCTGTATTAGGCTATTTCCTTGTGGTAATTAGTGATTAAGTAGAAACAAAATTTACGAGTTGTAAATTTTAGTTGTGCTATTTTTTTCAAATAATTTTTTATGTTGTGCTATTTTTTTCAATTTTTTAGTTGTGCTATTTTTTTCAAATAATTTTTTATGTTGTATTTTTTACTTAATACGTTCCTTATTTTTTTTACTTAATACGTTCCTTATTTTCTTGTACAGTAGACTGAAATTGCCATTATTATAAAAAGAGTTTTGTCCCTTTCAGTAAAACTAAAAAAAAAAAGCGTTCACTCAGATTTCTAATAATTTTCATTTATGGTCATCCGTAGTAGCTGTCATCACTCGTCAAATACAAGCGCGGGCATATGCGAGGCCTTTCGGCTTTACTTTCAGGATCTTTTCACCAGGGAGCCCGGTCTGAGCTCTGCTCAGTTCGATGCCTATTTGGCTGACTTTCCCTGCCTTGAGGCAGCTGAAGCGGCTAGGTGCGAGGGTCCCATAACAGAGTCGGAAATCTGGGAAGCGCTGAAGCAGGTTGGCCTGGATAAGTCTCCGGGACTAGATGGACTTCCCTACGAAGTGTACTTGAGGGCTGTCGCCCGTTTTTGTTCCTTTGCTGCAGCTGATTTACAACCACTGGATGAGGCAGGGTCTTTACCTCGACGCTTCACCAGGGGTGTGATCAAGTTGTTGCGTAAGGACAAGAACGGTGGGGATGGGTTAGGAACTTTCGCCCTTTGACGATGTTAAATACTGACTTAAAGATTTTGGCGAAGATCTTAGCCAACCGTTTGCAGCTTGTCCTGTCTCGTCTGATTGGCCCCGAACAGACTTGTGCTGTGAAGGGCAGGACGATTCAGGATAACCTTCATATGGTACGCTTGATCTTAGAACAAGTCGACAGTGAAGCCGCGCTGATCAATTTAGATCAGTCCAAAGGCCTTCGATAGGGTTGACCATCGGTTTCTGGAGGCTGTCCTGTCGGCGGCCGGTTTCGGAGCCGACTTTCGCTCCTGGATCCGACTCTTGTATGACCCCCGGTGCGCTGGTGGAAGTGAATGGGGTAAGGTCGGAGCCTTTCGTATTGTCTCGCTCCATTCGTCAAGGTTGTCCGCTATCGCCCTTGCTTTACGTTCTTGCGTTGGAACCATTCCTTCGCAAGTTAAAGGCGAATCCGGTCCTGCGCGGAATTACCCTGCCTGGCGCTACCACCTCAGCCAGTTATTCTGCCTATGCTGACGACGTTTCGGCTCTTGTGTCGAGCAGAGCCGAGAATAACGAAGTCAGCAAAGAAATCAATGGTTATGAGATTGTGACAGGGGCCAAGTTCAACCGTGATAAGTCTGTGGGCTTTCGGTTGGGTGCGTGGAAGGGAGTTTCTCTTCCCGGACCTTTCCTCTGGACGGATGGGCCGATCAAGATACTCGGCGTCTGGTTCGGTCCTGATCTCCAGTTGGAAATGAACTGGTCGGAGGTACAAGGGAAGGCTGAGATCGCGATTAGTCTGTGGTCTCGGAGGAGACTTTGCCTGAAGGGAAGGGCGGAAGTATGTGTTTCACACATCTATCCGATCCTCCTCTACCGACTCTCTGTGCTTCCACTCCCGTATGCCCGACTAATGTCATTAGTCAGGACCTTGTTCTCTTTCTTGTGGAGAGGCAAGGCCCCTATGGTATCTCGCGAGGTCTGTTGCCTCCATCCCTCTGAGGGCGGTCTGGGGATGCCTAGCATTGAGATTCGTCAATATATGCTCCGCATTACCTTTTTAGACCGAATGTGTCGTGGGTCGAATGAGGAGGGTGCCTTTTGAAAAGAAGACGTCCAGAAACATTTTCCGTCCCTGAAAAGTGTGCACTCGTGCGAACAAGAGGCCGGCCGTACACCACGTGCCGAGTGCTCTTTTATCGTGAATGTCGTCGCGCTCTGAAGCTCCTCTTACGGGCTTCGGATGGTCTCTCCAACGCCCAGGCGTTGTCTCGCAAGGCATTATATCAAGTTTTAGTTAGGGGTCCGTACAAGATGATCTGATTGGCGAGCTCGGTCTTACGAAGCAGGAGGCTCGCTCGATATGGCCTTGGGCGCCCGGGTTGAAATGTCTCAATAACGATGAGGCATCACCACCTGGCTGGTGATTCGTGAAGCCCTCTGGGTCGGCAAGAGACTTTGTTCAGCAGGCTTGGAGAAATATCCAAACTGTCGTCGCTGTACGGGGGAAGTCGAGACTATTGGTCACGCCTTCTTTCAGTGCAGGGCGGTAGTGCCGTTGTGCAGGTTTGTTGAAGGCCTCATGGTTCGCATGCTGCACGGAAAGTTTTTTTAATCCTGGAAGCCAGTTCTGTTTGTAGCAATGTGGTGCCGCAGATGACGAAGGCTGAACACTATGTGTTCTGTTGCTTACTAGGGGTTATGAGAGTCGTGATTTGGACGACGCGTCAGAAGGGATTCCATGAGGGCGAGAAGTTCACTTCTTCCCAACTGATCTTGTTCTTTAAGCATCAGCTTAAAGTCAAGATCAGGACGGAAAGGCGGCGGCTCACCTCATCGGAATTCAGCAAAAGGTGGGTGATTCTTGCGCGAATGTGCCGAGTAAAAGGGGCTGACCTAGAGTGGCATTTGGATGCCGGTTAGGCATTAAGGATATTGTTTTCCTGGGTTTAACATAGGCAACCCATCCCGGAGTTAGGTTAGATTAGTTTTTTGTATTTTTTTTTTTTAGTTTTCTATTCTGGTAAACTTAGCTAGGGTGTATTTGCTCATTGGTCCCTTTATTTCTGTCCCCATTTTCTTTTCCTTTAGTTTAACTCCCCATCCCTCCCTCGTTTTAGGTGGTCAGTGATGTCAGTTCTCTGGTAGATGCGGGGCGCTTTTCGTTTTCGTGCGTGTGTTTTTTCGTATTTGTTGTTGCGTATGAATGAGTGTGTGCCTGTGTGAATGCTTGGGATGAATGAGTGTGGCTTTATTTTTCATAAGTCCCGCATCGATTTCGTTCGGTTAACTGATATTTCTGCCACATTCAATAGTTTGTGGGGGGTTTTATTACTAACACTAATTTTATTTGGTTTCTTGTAAATATTATTCTGTCATTTTGTATATATTTCATTGGGGATCTTTTTTTAGAAGTTGTTGTTTTTATGCCCCTCCCCACAGACAATATTTGTTCATAAGGGGATTATTTAGGTTTTTTCATGGAGTCAAAGAGGCATTTTGGTGTATGTAGTATGGAAGGTATGGTTAAATGTGTTGTTTTTTGGTGAAAGGAATATTGTTCAGTATGATAGGGTCAGTGGATGTGGCTAGCTAAGTTTTAATCTAAGACAAGTGATGACCGTCCTTTTACCCCAACCCCCTTTTCGGCCTTGTGCCACATTTGTACCTTAGTACAATAAATAATGTCATCACTCGTCAATCAACACGTAGATCAAATATTGGATAAAAATAACAGTACCAATCGTTAATAATTGGTTGTATATTACTTTTTTATGCTAGAAGTAAGTAATATTTCTTTTAAATCAGATTAATTTAACATTAAATTTTCTAATTTTACTAAAATAACGTGTCAGAAACTTTTTTAAATATTTTTAAATCGATAAATTTGTGTTTATTTACAAATTTCTTAAAATTAAGAAAATGGCGGGAATTACGAAAACTTAAAATTCCAAAATTAAATTTGACATTCCAATGTATATAGTTTCTATCTGAAATACACCAGAATTGTTTCCTTAATGGAAATAATAAATTTAATGATTAAACTTTCAATTAAAGCTAAAATGAAATCTTCAAGCATGTTTTTTTCATTTTTAAAAATTTATTTTAAAGTTAGGTATCGGAAATTTTGCCGAAAAAAGTGGAGGTCCCATAATTGTAATTGTTAATTCGAGTTCAGCATGTACATTGTACATATGACGATTTCGAAAAATTTTAATAGATATTTAGCTCGGGGATTGAAAAGCAAATTTACCGATTTATCCACATTTCCTCAGTATTTCTTTCTTTACTGTACAAGGATTCCATGTGTCAGTTGACAAAATAAATTAACTTTTTTTAAAACAAAACAATTTTTGCTTAATTTCAAAATTACTTTTCTGTGTGGACAGTGACGAACCAGTTTTAGTTGCTAATGTTTTTTACTTTTTTATTCATTTTACAAAAAAATCACCATTTGAAATGAATATATTTTTGTTTAAGTTATTTTCCATAAGTACTTTAAAATAGGTTTAATTAACTCTCTGCATATTACGCTTTAATTAATAAATAAATAAATATTGCAATATTGGAGAAGTTTTTTTTTTTAAAGTACGTGCTTTTTTTCTATTCAACGAGACGGTGAGTCTTACTCTTGTTCCAAGTAGTAAAAATGAACTCCCTTATTTTACAATTGGAGTTACTATTGGAAACCATGACATCACAACAAGACAGAAACTTCTGAAAAAGAAACTGTTACATTATTTATGGTCTCTAGTCCCACTCGTGACCTCGATGTTAAAATGGCATTGTGCTAACTAAAGGATTTTCTTTTTATTTAATTAAAAAAAAAACACACACAAACAAAAATTTAGTTCAAACAAATGTTTGAGGCAACATTTCATTTATAAGAGCAAGGGCACGCAACAAGGACAGACGACACGAGCCGAGTTTTAAAAAAATGAAGACGATAAATTTATTAACACACAAAAAATGAAAGAATTGCACAAATTATGTGCTTTGTGTGCCAAATGATGGTCAGTAACATGTATGTACAAATAAACACTACAAATAAAATATGCCTCGTGAAAAGTTCGATGGTTACCATTTGATGTTGACGGCCCAAATCAATCCATACAATTTTTTACTCTATGAATATGTTAAACAAAATGCAAAAACAATAGGAGAAAACAACAAGAAACATTTGTGATAAAAGACAAAAGGCAAATATTTGAATAACAATTAATTTTCAATATATTTTTGTAATGAAAATATTTTAAAAATGTAGTGGATATTTTTTTTAGATGAATTTTTGTTTGTTTAAATTTATGTTGAACTCAAGTTTGGTGAAAGATTAAATTTTGTTAATGAGTTCTGATTTGAAAGTATGTTTGTTAGAATCTGTTATTGAAAATTCTAAATTAATTGCAAGGGTAAAATTTACATTTAAGAATTTACTATTCATGTAAGTAGTAAATGTAAAGTTGAATGCAATTTTGTGATCAAAGTTATCTACCTTTGATTGTTTTGTGTCATACAATGTTCTCGAATGTTGAGAAATAAAGTTGATTTGTTAGGAATTTGTTTAACTTTTGTGTAAGGGATTTGGTGAGTGAATAGGAATAGCGTTTACTGGTGAGTTTTGGTGAGTGAATGAGAATAGAGTTCACTAATGAGTTTTGGTGAGTGAGTGTGAATATCGTTAAGTTTATATAATGTTTGTATAAACAGAAACTTAAGATTGTGTTACGTGAAGTTTAGCTGCAATTCGTTTGCTCACTGGCGAGTTTGTAATGTGTTTCTGTTTTTGCTTCGAATGGCTCACAGAGACTTGGCGTGAACTTGGATTTCAGTCACGAGCTGTAAAAATTATTTAAGCATGGGTGGATAGTCACGTCTACTTGTATATTTATTAACCAATGAAGGTTCGAGATTGTGGTGAACAGCCCCGTAGAAGCAAGCGAGCCAGAGTGGCTTGCATCTGGTGTATAGGAAAATAAGGGTCTTACCTTAACGTGCGGCACGTGACATCAGCAAGTTTGCTTTTTTGTACAGGGTTTTTTGTACAGATTGGCATGCTTCCACCAATAGCAAGTCGTGTACTGATTGGTCGAACTGGAGGAGGCAATTTGCCTTTGTAACCGAGAATAACAGCGAAGAACGCTGATTGCCTGGGGAACCGCGGTGTTGGCCTGATAAAAGAGTGCTGGAACCGTGAAAAAGGGAGCAGAAACGTTGGCTATACGTAGTGACGTGTGAAGAAAGCGAGGACGGTGAAATGAACCAGCGATATTGTGATTTGTACAAGTGACGTTGCAGCAATACAGACTTATTTAAGCTACAGAAATTTTTTTGAAAATGTATGAAGTTGAAAGTGTTCTGTGATCTACTTTTTGCACAGATTTGACCAAACTATTTTTGGGTATTGGAATAATGTAGAATTTGGGTTCTACACTGCTTTTGAAAACCACTATACTGCATTAGGTCTCTGGAAAAGAAACAACATAAAAATAAATGAAAAAAGGGGAAAAAGTACTACTTCTCTGAATAATTTTCAAAGTATAAGTACAATGTTTGAAGCAAAGTTCATGGTAATAGTGAAGAATAGAAGTCACATCAGCCTTGACTGGGCTGACCTGGGTTCATACAGCAGTTTGTTTGTTTGTTGACTCCTCAACAAAGTCAATTCTGTTTCTGCTTTTATTCACCAAAATAGGCTCCAAATTTACTTTCCAGAATTTGGAAGGAAACCTTTTGATTGGTTCCAAATGAAAAACAAACACATTTATTTTCGCACAAATAGGAATGGTCCAAAAATATTTGTTAAAGTTTAAGCAAGTGACCAACACAGCATCTGTTTTCTCTCAGAAAAGCAGACGATACACGCTCAAGCAGCTTAAATTTCTTGTATTTTCCCCTCAGACAAAGATACAAGAAACCAACAGATTTTTGCATATAAATTTTATATTAAATGGTAGACCTTTCTTATTCAAGCAAAATTCTGATAAAGCTTTAAACAATTCAGAAAGATTACTCTTTCTTTACAATTATTACAGAATGTAATTGTACAATATTTTTTTACAGCAAATACACAATATTACAAATACTTACAAGGATTTTTCCACAATGTTTGAGCCATCAAAAAACAAATTGCATTTCTTTATTTTGGTCATTTACACAAAATTTTATTTCCACATTACCAACAAAACTTGAATGTGAAAACATTTTACAATTGTTAAACTTGAAAAGCATATTGAGTTACAGAATTAGACCAATATTTAATTTTTTTCCTGTGCTAGTGGCACAATATTTGAACACTAAATATATTTTCCTTTTATTTTACAACCATTAATTCTGACTTAAAGTAGACAGTTCATTTTGCATTAATTCACAAATATGTAATGGGAAAAGCCTAATACCAAATATAAGGATTTTTAGGGTCAGATTTTGTATTTTCTTAGCTAATCTTTTACATTTTCTGACTGAATCAGTGCCCCTTAGTGAGTTGCGGGAAACAGGTTCATTTTCAGATACCGGATGGACTGGATTAAAGTTATGTGTTAAAGATAATTTCCAAAGGATGAACATGGCTCAAACAATGAGTTTTAGTAAAACCTTTCATCTTCCATGTTTAACAGCAATTAATTACACTCTTTCTAGAGAATATAAAAAGCAATTGAGGGTAATTATTTCCAAACCTGAATCAGAAGAACAGCAACAAGTAAGTGGTCGGGAATTTATTGTTTTTCTATATCCAAAAGAATAGTCAGTAGTTCAATATACCCCACTTGAGATGTTCCTATGCTTTTATAAAGAAATTGTTTGACTCTTCTGGTCATGCATTCCCATTTACTGTCCATCCAAGTTGAATATAAAGGAATTATGAGGTGCTTAATGCTAAAGTTAGAAAATCTGTCTAAAAACTCTTGAGTCCAGAAATTATTTAATCAGCTTGCATCCAGTAATGAAGGACTTAGCATTATCACTATAAATGTGATTGGAAATCCCATGTTAGAGAATCTTATAAAGGCTAGTCCAAACTCTCAAGCACTCATTTCCTTAACAAATTCAATATGAACTGCTCTTATATTTATACAGGTGAAGATTAAAATATACATCATATTTCCACACTTTTCATTTTGAATCTTTAAATGTCCTGTAAAATCTATTCCTACATGAAAAAATGGTTTGATCAATTTCACTATATGTTTAGGAAGATTAGTTAATTTTGGAAATTTAAATGAATGTGCATTATATTTATTGCAAAGATAACAGCTGTAAATGTAATTTTTAATAGTTTGTCTGGTTTTCATGCATGTCCATTATGATTAGTCTTGTCAAATCATGTTTTGGATACAACAATACTGGGTAAATAATGTCAAACTGATAGATTTCAGTCTTAGCTATTCTTCCACTACAATGAATTAGACTATTTTTGTCTAGAAACAAGTTTAAATCAGTTACTAATTTAAGGATTTGTTCAGTTTGAGGATTTTGTAGATATTGAATTTCTTTACTAAAAGGTTGGTTCTGTATAAATTTGAGCAGATGCATCTAAGCATCTTGTTTAGGATCTGTGTCAGAATATTTTAACTTATTAGTGAATTTGAATGCTAATGTTAATAGTCTTAATAATCTAGATAACTTTCAATGTTTTTTTCTGGAGATATGATTGGTTCTAACACCCAGGAATATAATATCTCGAACAGAGCATGGATTCAAGACATCCGTATACCATAAACCGATATTCAATGGGCAGTACCTCAATTTCAACTCCCACCATCCATACAGTGTAAAGAAAGGGATTGTCCACTGCTTACAACACTGAGCAAAAGTCATAAGTGGCAACCCAGAGACATTAGATAAAGAATTGGTCAGTATAAGTAGTACCCTACAACATAGCAACTACCCTGGGTACATGGTAGCAGCCCCCAAAAAACTGGGATAGGTGGGTATAAGAGGAGGACAACAACACTTAGAAAACAGTCTGCCTGCCTTATGTGAAGGGGTTATCAAAGAAAATACAAAGGATCTGCAGTCCATATAACATTAGGACAACCTTCAAAAGCTGGACGACACTTCGCAGATATCTCTCCCAAGTAAGACCCCCTATAGAGGAGAACATGACTAAAGACTGTGTGTATGCTATCCCGTGCAGCTGCAGAAATAAATATAAAGGGGATATATATAAATATAAAGGGGAGACAGGCCGCCCCTTAAGGTAAGGCTTCAAGAACATCAGAAAGCGCTAATATGAGGGGAAATGGGAAAATCAGGCGTGGCTGATCAGATATGACGAGAAAAGGGAGACCACCGCCCTCTGTGCGATCAGGTTGAGATCATAGACAAAGAACACCATTGGAAATTTTGTAAACTTAAGGAATCAGCACATATGCTAAGCCACAAAAATCTCCTGAGCCGACTAAGCATAGAAATGAATACAATATGGGAACCAGTAATAAGGAGTGCCAGAGAAAAGCATAATAACAGCAAAAATTGCAATATGAGCACTGGTAAAAAATGGTTGCTGATGACATTAGGTTTATAATACCCAGAAATTCATACACAGATGTCCTCAAGGACACATAGCACAGTGGATAAAGGCGTTAGTTAGATCCAGTGACAAGACCCACAGAATGTGAGTTCAATTCCCAGTTAAGGCAGTGTAGAACTTGGAGAGAGGATTTAACAGACATCCAATGACAGTCTACCCCAGTGAGCGAAATAAATGGTTCTGTTCAGCATTCCAACCAACTAAAGAAGGCCGAAACGTTGTGATAAGTATGGCGACAAAGATGAGGACAATAGTCCGAATAAGTAAACAATTCTTCACTTGTCTTAATTAAATTATCCACATAGAAATTATCTCTTGACATAACAGTATAATATTGGCGTATTTGTTAACAAATTTCAATATAAACTTGCTATAAACCCAAAGATCAAAGTTGTATAATTTTCACCTTCTTTCAAGAAAAAATTTCTATCATTCTCATTTTTTACCTTGATAATAAGGAAAACCCTTCTAATATCGACCAAGAAAGTATATTTCTTACTCCGTAATGACATTATTAAATCTAACATGTTCATCATACTGACACCAGAGTAAACGGCTTCATTTAAACGATGGTGCATTGGTAGTTTTGAGTGAACAATTAAAGACTGGTTTAATTTTAGTGGTGGTCTGTTCATCACTTTTAATTACAGGCCTATGAAATATCCAAATATGAACAACAAAAGACAATATTGGACCAGCAGAAAACATTCCAGATACAACTTCAGGAGGAAACTTTTAATAGACAGATTCAATTTCAACGAGAAATCGAACTGATGCATTTCAAAACAAAATTCTTGAATTAAATGAGAAGAGGAAAGAGAAAAATTTACAAATGATTCTTTCCCAGAGAATACAATATGGAATTCGATTGAAATATTCACGTACAGTCCAGATGAAGAGATAACTTTTGAAGAGTATTATAAAAAATATACGGACGTGTATAACGAGGACTGCCACACGTGGTCTGAAGGAAAGAAGGTTAGACTTCTTTTAAGCAAGTTAGGAACTGCTGAGCATAACAAATTGGTAAACTACATTTTACCGAAAAAAACTAGCGAGTTAACTTTTACCGAGGCGGTAAATATATTAAGTTAATTATTTAGTAAAAAGACATCTTTGTTTCACAAGAGGTGAAAATGTTTGAATCTGATGAAAGATGAAGAACAAGACTATATAACGTATGCAGCCAATGTGAACAAGCATTGTGAAGAATTCAAACTAGCAGAGTTAAGCACTGACAATTTTAAGTACTTAGTATTTGTTCAAGGTCTAGTATCCGAAAGAGATACAGAATTGAGGAAATTGGTACTTTCAAAATTGGAAAACCAACAAAGGATATGTTAGCGTAAAGAAAGACTCGAAAAAGATAGAACAGTCTGGCGTTTCGCATGTAAGAAAAATACGCTACAAAAAAGAAAGTCAGTCTACCAAAAAGAATTCTAAAATTGCGGATTATCAAACAAAAAGTGAAATACCAGGAAAAAATAAACAAAAACTCCCGATACAGATACAATATACAGATATTGCAATTTTAGGAATAAAAAATGTTTCAACTGTGAAAGAGTGGGGCATAAAAGCTCACACTGCAGGTCAAAAAATAAAGACAATAAAATAAGAAAATTAAAGTCCGACGAAATGAACGACGGAATAACTAGAAAATTTGTTACCGTCGAAATAAGTAATAAAAAAATAAAAATGCAACTCGACACTGGTTCCGACCTATCTATCATAAATTTGAATACGTGGAAGAAGTTGGGGAAACCAACTTTAATGAAGACAAATAAAATCGCGAGGTCAGTGACAGGAGAAAAAATACAATTTATTGGAGAATTTGTTATAAACGTCACGTTAAATAAAAAAAACGCGAAAAGCTAAACTATTTCTTATAGAAAATACCACGAACTTACTTGGCACGGATTGGATAACTGAATTTCAATTATGGGATTTACCAATAAATTCTTTCTGGTACAAGGTTGAAAATTTAAACTATGAAGCCCAAAAATTAGTACAAAAACTGAAGGGAACTTTTCCTACTGTTTTTTCTCTAGGTTTGGGAACGTGTACCAAGATGGAGGCAAAATTCCAACTAAAAGAAAACGCTCAGGCGGTATTCAAAAAGAAAAGGAATGTGCCGTTCGCTTCAATTGAACAGATAGATAAAGAATTGGACAGATTAGAAAAAACCGGTGTACTTGAAAAAGTTGAGTATAATGAATGGGCTACACCGATGGTATACGTAAAAAAAAAGTCTAAAGAAATTCGTGTCTGTGCTGATTTCTCCACGGGTTTAAATTCGGCACTCAAAGACTATAATTATCCGCTACCAACAGCGGAAGAAGTATTTGCAAAGCTTAATGGAGGCACAATATTTTCGAAGATAGACCTCAGCGACACATATTTGCAAATACCGATAGAAAAAGAAACGTCAAAACTTTTGTGTATAAACACACATCGGTGTCTGTATAAATTTAACAGACTACCTTTTGGGATTAAGGTAGCACCCACCATTTTCCAACAAGTAATGGATTCGATGTTGGGTGGTCTTGATTTTGCGATAGCGTATCTGGACGACATCCTCTTGAGAATTAAAAGTATAGCAGAACACGTGCATTAGTTTCAAGAATACAGGATTTTGGATTTAAACTCAAGGAAAACAAATGTGAGTTTTTTTTATGGAGAAAATAAAATATCTGGGGCAGATTATTGATAAGAATGGTAGAAGACCAGACCCAGAGCGAACAGCGGCTATAAAAGATATGCCAGCTCCGAATGATATGACCACATTACAAAGTTTTTGGGGATTAGCCAATTATTACCAAATTTACATCCCTAAAATGTATGATCTGCGGGCACCATTAAATGAACTACTGAAGAAAGGAAAACCCTGGAAATGGACTAATGAATGCCAAAAAGCATTTGAAAAGATAAAGGATGTGTTAACCTTGGAATTATTTTTAACCCATTACAACTCGGAGTTAGAGATCATAGTAGCTTGTGATGCAAGTGCGTATGGAGTAGGAGCATGTATCTTACACAAAATGACAAACGGTCAAGTAAAACCAATTGCGCATGCTTCTAGAGCACTACTTCCGGCTGAGAAGAATTACTCTCAGATAGAGAAAGAGGCGCTAGGAATAATATTTGCAGTAGCAAAATTTCACCGTTTTCTCCACGGTCGACATTTTAAGCTACAAACCGACCATAAGCCTTTAATTTCGATTTTTGTATCGAAAAAGGTTTTGCCGGCGCATACAGCCAACCGGTACGATATTGCTAAACTATAACTTCAGCATGGAGTACATACCATCGAATAAATTTGGCTACGCTGATGGACTGTCCAGGTTAATTCCCAAAATGAGCGAACCATTAGAAGACACGGTAATTGCCTCACTGAAGTCAGAAGAAGAGCTGAAATTTACTGTGTGTAATGCAGTTCGGGAACTTCCGGTAACTCTAGAAAAATAAAGAAGAAGCCACCAGGGACAAGTATATTTTGAAAATAAAAGGAAAAATAGCCGAGAGGGACCAGTACACAACAAATGTTTTTTTCGCTTTGCGATACAGTATTGTTATTCAGAGAACATGTGGTGATTCCATACACACTGCAAAAGCAAATACTAAAGGATTTTCATACTGGTCACCCGGGCAGCACTAGGATGAAGAGCCTAATGCGAAGTTTTTTATATTGGCCGAATATGGACAGGGACATTGAGAACGCAGTGGCAAAATGTAAAGGCTGTGCTTTAGCTGCAAAGGCACCCCCAATAAAATTTAACCCATGGCCAAAAACAGACTTAACCATGGTCTAGGTTACATGTGGATTTTGCAGGTCCACTGAATGGATACCATTACATCATAGTAGTAGATAGTTTTTCGAAATGGCCTGAGATACAAAGGATAAGAAATCCGACAACGCAAAGTACTAAAAACTTCCTGCTGGAATTGTTCGCAAGGTTTGGTGTAGTAGACACAATTGTGACGGACAACGGAAGTCAATTTACGTCGAAACAATTTAAAGATTTCTGCAAGGAATACAATGTCGAACATGTTACCACAGCCCCATATCACCCAAGATCAAACGGGTTAGCTAAAAAATTTGTGGACACTCTGAAAAGAGCTCTAAAGAAAGCTAGGGAAATACCTGCAGATGAAGCCCTACAGAAGTTTCTACAGGTATACAGGATTACCCCAAATAACGGAACACCAGCCTCACAGTCGCCAGCCGAGGTGATGTTCGCACGTCGGGTAAGATCTGTCTTCGACAAATTATTACATAAAAAGACAAAGCCAGGTAGAGAAAAATTTATTCAAGTAAAAAAAATACAATCCTGGTGAAAAAGTATACTTTAAGGTCTATAAGCAGAATAAATCATTCTGGGAGATTGGAAAAATAGAAAAGCGGATTGGCAATATGATGTACTTGGTGAAAGGCGAAAAATTCACGCGCAGAAGGCATATTAACCCGATCAGACGACGTGCTTCAGACGTGGTTGACAGCGGACCCGTGGAAGAAACGCCGATGGAGGTGATTTTCGATAAGTTTGATCTAACTACGCCTGCAACGCTTTTACCTGAGATACGCCGATCCAGGAGAAAAAGAAAGGCAACTGATCCTTTAAAAGTGGACCCAAAACGTAGGAGATACGCTACGATGTTGCTAAAAAAAATAAATAAAGAAAACTTTTTACTCCTACGGAGTAAAGTTTTAGGGGCGGGGTGTTATACCATAATATCTATTCTATTGTAATAGACTCTCCCACAGATAATAAGTAGTAGTAGCAGTGGCCAGTTGGGCTCAGAGGAGTTGAGTGAATCTGTCGGACATTGAAGTATCAACCATCACAACTAGATTGCTGCGTCATTAACTCTTATTTCAAGTTCCTAACGTTTTTGTACGTCGAACCTAATTTAGGACGACTTATTGAAATACAAGCCTCCACTGAAAACTACTCTACAACAAAAAAAAGGAGCGGTTTACAAACTGAGAAAAAATAACGAGCCGATGTGAAATCGCTTTTTGATATAAATAGGCAAAGTTGAATCGGGAGCGAGAGAGAAGTTGCAGAAAGTAAGAGTTTCACGCGTTTGAATAATGCCGGTGATACATTATCAGTCTCTAATGAGAGCAGGGCAATTTCAAAAGAACTCTATTCAACTCCAAAGTTAAGTACCTTAAAATATATCTTTTTATTCATGTCTAATACAACCGTATAACTTTTATGTGAAAAACGAATTCTCTCAGTTTGTTTTAAACATTTTGGAATATTACTTTGTGTCCGATGATTTGATATGAACATTTTCTCTTCTTGACAATTCATTAAAACTACGAACTTTAAATATTTGATTCTTGAAACAAGCTACTGACAACTTCAAATGTGTAAATCTATAAATAAATTCCTTATCTTTGTTTTGTTACATATAGCACGTGTCTTTCCTCGTCATTAACCCTCAATACTTCCTCTAAAACATCAAGGTTAAAGGTATTCTTTAATTTATGTCTGCCCTTACCTTGGTGATATAGTGTTTACAAGAGACTAAATCGGCACCATACGCGCAGGTGTTCATTTGATTTGCTTAAATCGTTAATGATGAATTGTTTGTCTAAAAATTCTTCCTTTAACAAAACAATAGCCACATCATAATTCTCATCATTAAACGTAAGACGCTTGTAATTGCGGCCCGTTAAATAAAAAGACTTTAGGAGTTGTAATCTTATTAGTTTCGAGTCTATGTTAATTATACAATTCTCGAATTGGGCCATAAAATTTTTAAATGCGAATTTATCCTTTTCGCAGTCCTTTCCACTAAAAAGAGGACATTTGAGTTTGGGACCCAATACACCAGGAAAACCTATAGCACTGACCCCTTTCTCGTTATCAACTTCTTTACCTTCCCTATTCACTTGTCTTTCGATCTGAATGAGGTCCATAAATAGACCCTTTTCAAATTGTTTCCATCAGATAATCGTCCCTGTATAAATATTTCACTTATTTTTTTATCGTTATACAGGCTTTGGTTTTCTATGTTGTCAAAACATTTAATATTTTTTACGCAAATAATATTCGGTAAAATTCCCGGAAACCTTACTTCTAAGTAGAATGTCAGGCAAAGATACTCCAAATGAGTCACGAGTAGAATTCGATGAGAATTTAGGAGTAAAATATTCTGCTTTATGAATAGAAGATAACACTTCAAATTGAGTGAAAAGAGGAGGGACCCATATTTAATGCACTACTATCGAGTAGCCAGTCATGAGAACGAAACTTGTGAGAGGCTATACGGTATCTCATTCTATCAGCGATCAAAAACTCAGTGTCACTGAGGATGCATTTTTTTTTTTGTTTCTGATCATGGCTATCACGTTGGTAAAGCTGGAAAAAGTGATTCCTATGGAAAGCTGAACAGGTAAGCGTTATTCAAGAAGATTGTAGTTTTTACCTGGTTTTGCTCAGTTGGTACAAAAGCATCGATGCTGGTTTTCACTCATGAAAAACCTCAGTGGCATAATGTTCGATAGGAAGATTAAAAATTTCACATCAAGTGGCAAAAGAAATATCAAGTGACACTACAGCGAGATCCGGATTGTCAAGAGGGCAGAGTTGTGATGCTGGACAAGAGCCAGGAGAGAAGATAAAGAACAAATCAAGTAAAATGCGCGTTGACAATAATAATTAGGGAATAGAGTAGGGAAATCTATTATTTGAATGAAAAATTGAAAGTTTGAATACTGGCAACACCAGTAGCATTAAAATGATTAAACCTTTTAACATGATGATCATTAATATCACCAAACACAAAGATGTTCGCAGATAAATGTTGAGAGATCCATTTCAGTACTGTAAGATATTTTGTCTAATATGCTACAGACTTGAGAAGAAGGAGAGCGATGAAAGAAAAAATATCTAATAGAGTGTACGTCGAAAATACGTGAAATAATCATCCGGAAGCTGAAGACACGATATCCTTGCTATTGGTGGATTTTCCCAGATATAAATAACTTGCTCAATTTCCATTGACTTTTGCAAAATGAGGCCATGGATAAATCAAATGCAGAGTCATTTCCTTACCAGATTACAACCAGTTGTGTTCATAATCTACGAACTAAAATAGAATTTAGAAGAAACAGACATTTTATCTGTCATTAATGAAGTTTGAAACACTGGCAACTTTCTGTAACTACTTCACACGTAGACTGTATAAGGCATGTACCAACGTAAACTTTCACTTAACTTCGTGACTTTTTGGTCTGAAACAAATTTTCCTCGTGCAATACCTCCTCATTGCACCTAAAGCAGTAGGCTCAGGGTCAATCTCTGATCGATGAAATATTCCAAATAGAAGTGTCAGTAGAGTTGAACAATTTCTGGAACTACCAATACATACACGTGAGCGACTCTGCATTAAACTCAACTTTGTGTTACATTTTTCACCCTTATGGCGAAGCGGATAAACAGTTTCACTTATCTAAGCATCTCCGTGTAAATAAATTTAAACTATCTTTTAGAGATATTATTTTAATTCACCCAAATCAAGGTGATAATGCCACTAGAATGCAAGGGGCTACTGGGAATGAAAAGACTTTAGTAAGAAATGGAAACCCACTCCTAAACCGGAAACAAAGTGATAAACCTCTACTCAAATTCAAAATCTTTTTTTTATAGCTTAACATCAAACTGTGCGTTTAAAACTTAATGTTTTCTTGATGCATCGTAAACGGATGGGTCTCATACCAAATGTTTTTATGACCATTTTACATAGGTTACATAAATCTTCTGTTCTAAATATTAAGTGCTTTATTGTAAGATTTTCATTTCTTTATTTTCTCCCTTTCACTTTTTTCTGTGATTTTTTTTTCTTTTTACCGATTGGTTGATCGAAATATTGCTTATAATACTTGTCACTTTTTTTTTATCATTTTTCTCGTCGATACATGATGTAATATTCGTAATAAGCTTCTGATGATGAATGCCACTAGTTAATTAATATGTCCTTTTGTAAATTTCTTGTCTGCTATTCTCTTTAAATACATTCATTCAATAAAGATAAATTCAGTGTTAAACAAAAACTGAGTAACTTATTTTTTTATGAGCCAAACATAAAAAAATATAAATATTTTAAAAAAGAATATCTAAATTTGTTAGGTTTCCAAAATATCAACATTGCTTACGTTTCCTTCCAAGTCTAAATGTTAAGATTGTTCAAGGCAAAAAAATGACATGATCTGAAAGCTATCAATAAAACAATTATTTTTAAGACATAAAAGCAGATTGGAAATGAATAACACGGTATTTTTTTTTTTAATTATTTTTCAATTATTTATAAGAAGTTAGAGTTTGGAGCAGACGCACATACGCAAATTAGGTCTAATTGGATAAAGGCTAAAAGGTGTCTTTAAATACTTTTGGCAAAACTCACAAATAAAGATAAACTTTACTCTCCTGTTTTTCTTGCTCTTTTATGC
Source organism: Acanthosepion pharaonis (assembly GCA_903632075.3). NCBI lineage: Eukaryota > Metazoa > Mollusca > Cephalopoda > Sepiida > Sepiidae > Acanthosepion > Acanthosepion pharaonis. Next base: position 271,892 of record CAHIKZ030004322.1, on the reverse strand, counting down.
GATTTTTTGTGAATTATATTATTTTAAATGTGATTATGGACGCACATTGATTTTTTTCAACGTATTCATCATTGCTGGCCTTTTGAATAACACTTGAAACAACCATTACACATTACTACTCATTAACTTCTAAAACAGCGTATTTATTACTTTTTTCTTACAATAAAATCATTTCTTTTACATACATTTTACTATTTCTACAAAAGTACTTTCAAATAAGAAAGTATTAGCCAAAGAAAATATTAAGAAGTATTAGTTAAAGAAAAACAAATGCATTTTTATTGTGTCCTACAAATATTGGATAACTCATTAAGTTTTAAAATTGTACATCATAGCTCTTCAGTTATACATGCAACAAATTAATTTAAAAATTATTACACCTTATAAATTACTGAAGAATTTGCATTATTTTGAAAACTTTTTAGCTGAATATGGGCACTAAATATTAAATTTACGGTTGATTACGTTCGAAAACTGAGTGAAGGTATTGACGAGTGACTCGCAAGTGAGATAAAGTCGAAATGAGAGTATCCACAAACAATTAACTGATACGACATGTTGAAATTTGCAGCAATAAATCTTAATATGTAAAAAGGGTGTCTCATTTCGTTTTCTAGGACCAAATTTCTTGCACACTAAAAGTTGATTGCCATGGTCGACGAATAAAAAATAGTTCACTTTTAATTCGAAATGAAACAGATGAAGCACCACTGCTTGAAAAATTCGATTTTCATACGCTGACGAAATTTGGAATGAATCCTATTCCCATATTTCCGTTATCTTTCTGAAACTCTTCTTCGGGATGGTTAAATTTTTCTGCAGAAAATGCTCCTGAAGGTCCACGATAGAGATCACTTCGCAGATTAAACGCCATTGTCGGAGTAATTTGGTTTGGAGGAGATTTCATATCGAACGCACTAAAATATATAGAATGCTTTTTCGAAACCGAGTTCGACTTTTCTGTTATCAACAACGTATTGCTGTCTGTGAAACTGATCCGTCTTGACTTACAAGAGTCCAACGGTAGATTTGTTATAGATTCAGTCTCCTGTATAAACTTTATTTTTTCTCCTTTATTTTCTGTAAAACGTTTAAGTTCTTGTACGATACTGACTAATATTACAGACGGGATTAATGAAGATGGTGTCGAAGAAAAGACCGGAACAGTTGCCTTTCCTGAATATTTGCTGGCTCTCTTGGCATTATTTGGTTTTTCTTTTATAATTACTTCTTTCCTACGGCGATTCTGGAACCACACCTGCCGATAAAAAGTAAATAATTGTTGAAAAGAATAATAAAGGAACTGAAAATAACCGCACTACAAAAATGTATTCGTATTACAATAATTATATTTAAGTAATCTTGAACTTGCCGCATTGAATTAATTTTATCTGTCATAAGTTTCAATGTTAGCGACACAAAAAGATCGTTTATAAAAATGGTAATTGAATATCTGTTATTTTGTTTTAAATAACAGCAGATTTCTTGCTAATAAACATTTATGGTACATTTCAATTTCATTCATAATCACTTAAATTGGATGAATATACTTTAAAAAGTAAAAAGATGTAATCAAATGAGAATCATCTTATTTACTTATTATTATTAATGAGCATTAAAGATTCAATCAATAAGGACGCCTAAACATTTTAACGTAGAATTTCTCCGCAGAAAACAGATCTTAAGTTGAAAATTAATTGCAGCCACTTATTAACCGAAACCAAAGCAATAGAAAAGGAAAGAGAAATCTTGTTTGATTACTTCAATGCATTTCGTACAGAAATGAGATGAAAAGACTAAGTAAGTTTTTGGAAATAACTTGCGAATGCTAACAAAACTATTAGAAATGACAATAAGTCAATTTTTGGAAATTATTCGCGAATCCTAACAAAACTATCAGAAGTAACAATAAAACTAAGAATTTTATTGCTTTCAGAAATTTTACAAGAAAATAAGCTAACGTTTACTTTTGGTAGCTCTGCTAATTCAGTATACTTAAGGTTTAAAATGAATTTATAAAAACTGAAAAAGCTTTTATTTTAGCTTTAATTGAAAGTGGAAGGATTTAATATTTCCTATTTCCACTAAGCAAAATACTCTGTGATGTATTTCAAACAGAAATTATATTTATTAGAATCATTTTGTTCCAGCAAAATCGATAAAAATTGGCTATTTTTGACACATTTGTAAACAAAAGTTAATTCTCGGTTTTAAAAATCTTGCAAAAATATAATGTATATTTCTGAAACATTATTTGAGGAAAATTAGCCGATTTAAAGTTAAATTGAAACAAATATTACTTACTTATAGCATAAAATGTGTATATAAACATTTCTTAACTACGAGGTGTTGTTTTTCTGACGCGTTAGTCGATTTGTTGACAACCGAATGACAACCGAATAGTTAAGTATGGTGGAGCAGACGATAAATTTCATATGAGGGAATTTTTTCCCGTAAGTGAGTGCAACCCTTAAAACACGTGACCTTTTAATGATAATGTTATAGGTTTGATCATCTATACTTTGAAATTTTGTACGTATATCGCTCATACAAAAACAAATTGAAATTGTTTTAAAAATATTCGGGTCATCATATTGTAATAAACTTTACAATATACGATTAGTAAATATAGTTTTACTTAATAACACTATTTTCTAAGAGATATCTAATTGAAAATGAATTTAAAAAATTTAAAAACTTTATAAATTATTCAATTTAAAATTAAAACAAATCTTGTAAAAGGTCATTTTTCATCGAAAATTTTTTCTATTTTCAGACAATATTGTCTATAATATATATTTTTCATAAAAGCAATTAAAAGCCTCTCTATTTGGATAATGTCTTAACTTTATTGCGTTTTTTTTATTTTTCGATTCAGAACAGATTTTTGGTAAGACGTAGTCCGATTTTGAAAAAAAAAAATCGTTGATTTAAATTCTTCAAAGGCTTTTTAACTAATATAATCACTAAAAATGATCACGTTGAAATTCTCAAGTTTTCATAAAATTAAGTGGATGATAACATACGTAAAAATATTTTGCCCAAGACTTTCTAAAAAACATATTTAAAAAATAATTTCATTCATTTGTGAATAAGTCCTGAAAATTTCATTAAAATCCGACAATTATTTGATTTTTGCAACAATTTCCAAATTAATGTCTGTCACCGCAAAAAGAGGCTAAAATTTGCTATGCTAAAACTTAGTACAACCGCTGATGCAAGAAAAACATATTTTTTAATAAATCTCGAATGTTCTAAAAAGGAGTAAAAAATAAAGCATTTTAAAAATACTCTGATAATAGTAACAAAGATTTTAACGATAAAACTATGTTTTCATTACGTTTGATGAAGCATGTGTTTATCACGGTATGCTGATTTTTAGCGTTTTCATGGAGGTACCTATAGTTAACGAAATAAAAGAAATTTAGCCGTCGAACTTTAGAAAAATCTTTAAGGTTTGATTTAACAGATTTTTAGGGGTTTTTTTGTATTCTCGAGAAAGAACTGATAAACATTTACAAAGTCGAGCTTAGTTAGTTTGGTAAAAGGCCACCATAGAAGAGATCCCAGAATTAAACCCTTTGGCAATTAATTGCTAATTATTAAATTCACAACTTGATTTTTCCTAATTTAATCTGGTTTGAAACAGATCCACAGGAGAGGCAATCTATCTATCTATCTATCTAGCTAATGAAAATATTCCAAATGTTTTGTTTTGTTTTTTTTTTGTTTTTAAATATGTTAAATAATAATATCAAAAACAACATTACCTTGACTTGAATAAGTGTAATTCCGACTCGTCTGGCAATTATTTCTTTTTTTGAATGCTGTTGGGGTACCGAATATGATCAAAAAAATAAATTGAGCAAATCCAGTTGATATCGGTTGTAACATTTGTCGCTCGTGCCATCTGAAGAATAGAATATGCAAAAAATAAATAAATAATAAAAATAAGACATACCTGCTAGGAATAGAGTATTTTTGCACTGTAATTACTTATGAAAAAGAAACGTTCTGTATGTTCCAGCAACATAGATTCTTGTTTTTTTGTCTTCCACATTACAAAAACCGGGAATAGTGTTTATTGTAAAATTATCTACACAATCAAATCTACGGTGTAATTGTTTATGTCTGTGCACACGCATCTGTATCTTTTCGACATAACTCGACTTATGTTAATAATTATTATCTGTGCTTTGGTTTTTCAGGTTACGATAAGTCACACGAATGTTTGATTAAAACACAATAATCATAAGTAGATTACAATTCTGTGATAATCATCAGACGTCTGTCATGAAGTTTTACATAATTAATAATTTAGTACAAATATATTTATACTTCAATTTGCACGCACAGCACTAAAAAAAAAAAAAAAAAAATAATTATTACACGTGACATCCATTGAGGTGACAATTGACAACGAACAACGGTAGGAATGCCATGCCATTTTAGCATTCCGCTACCACTTTTCATCAATGTCGATTTTTTGTGCAAAAAACGGATCACAGCTTCATACATATTTTCAGAAAACCTTAATTTCTCATTGGACAATAAATATTAAAATTATCTCGTGTATCTTTACGTACATCATTCTCAATCAGCGAAACAAAAACATATCAGGCTCCAGACTGAGTTTTGTAAGACGCTTTCTGAGTGGTTAACAAAGATTAAAAATACAATTTACCTGTTCACCAGTGCGTCCAAATAACATCAACCTTTTTTTTTGACCTGACAGAAAAACAATGTTTGTTGTCTTGTCACGTGATTAAAAACGTATAAATTGAAGGTGGAAGTGAACCCAGTCAGTGAGAATTTACGACGAGAAGAATTTGCTAAACGAGTTCATGGCGCTTGTATCATTACTGCAAAGTTAGAACCTCAAGTTCTTTAACATGAAATAATTCACTGAAATCCAAACTAAAAATTTCAACGAAACAACTCACTCACCAACTTCTGAAACTTACTAAAAACTATTCAATCACGTTATTTAATCTTACGAAACATAAGTACAACCAATTACGAACAATACATTCAATGGTAATCGAGCAAACGAAAACAAATTAGACATTATGGAACATTCCACTTCTCCAACTTCTTTAAAGCCAAAAGTTTATCAACACATTTTCAGCTTTACAAGATTCTTTAAACTCTCTTTCAGTGAACATTTTGAGCGACAATTCAACTGTTTGTGAGCTCAGGTAAAAAAATGTTTTAGTAGTAAAAAAATTACCCCAGTCAAAGGGAAGTAACTCATTAACAATTCATGTAAAACTGTTGACATTTATAAATATAAATATTGTACCTGTTATCCAAAGTTATTTTCTTGTGTTCTTTCTCTTGTTCGCTTTTTGTTTGCTTACACCTTCGTAAAGTAAAAATAATCAACCTTGATTTACGACGTCAATACCGTAAACCATCACTAAAAAAGTTTGTACTTAAATTTATAGTAAAAGATGGACAAAAACTAAAAAATTATTGCATGAAAAGTTGAAAACTATCGTCGAAGAAATTGAGCACTTCTTATCTTTCAAAAGCGACAAATATATAAGAATTGAAACAAATATGGATTAAATCCGACAGAATGATAAAATAAAAAACAATTAGGAAAATGTTTATAATTTAACGTTTTTGCTTTTATCATGAAACTAAAATTTAGTTTCATCATGAAACTAAAATACGAGTGAAATATGTTAAATTTATAAACGTTTTCCTATTTGTTCCTTATTTTTCAGTAAAATCCCGTATATATATATAAATATAAATAAATCCGCGATATATATATATATTCAAACGCGTGTAATTTTATATATAATTTCGTAATATAAACTTACATTTCTCTCTGTAACTTTGCCAACCAGAACTGTTGATTCAAACCATTCCTATAACACAATACATTTTATTTAATTGTATTCTTGTGTTATTTATTCTTAACATGCAAACTTTGCTTTAATCTGGTTTGAAACAGATCCACAGGAGAGGCAATCTATCTATCTATCTATCTAGCTAATGAAAATATTCCAAATGTTTTGTTTTGTTTTTTTTTTGTTTTTAAATATGTTAAATAATAATATCAACAACAACATTACCTTGACTTGTACACTTGTAATTCCGACTCGTCTGGCAATTATTTCTTTTTGAATGCTGTTGGGGTACCGAATATGATCAAAAATCCCATTGAGCAAATCCAGTTGATATCGGTTGTAACTGAGCCTCGCTCGTGCCATCTGAAGAGGAGAATACTCTATGCAAAAAATAAATAAATAATAAAAATAAGACATACCTGCTAGGAATAGAGTGTTGTGCACTGTAATTACTTATGAAAAAGAAACGTTCTGTATGTTCCAGCAACATAGATTCTTGTTTTTTTTTGTCTTCCACATTACAAAGCCGGGAATAGTGTTTATTGTAAACTATCTACACAATCAAATCTACGGTGTAATTGTTTATGTCTGTGCACACGCATCTGTATCTTTTTCGACATAACTCGACTTATGTTAATAATTATTATCTGTGCTTTGGTTTAAGGTTACGATAAGTCACACGAATGTTTGATTAAAAACACAATAATCATAAGTAGATTACAATTCTGTGATAATCATCAGACGTCTGTCATGAAGTTTTACATAATTAATAATTTAGTACAAATATATTTATACTTCAATTTGCACGCACACACACATTAAAAAAAAAAAAAAAAAAATAATAATTACACGTGACATCCATTGAGGTGACAATTGACAACGAACAACGGTAGGAATGCCATGCCATTTTAGCATTCCGCTACCACTTTTTCATCAATGTCGATTTTTGTGCAAAAAGCGGATCACAGCTTCATACATATTTTCAGAAAACCTTAATTTCTCATTGGACAATAAATATTAAAATTATCTCGTGTATCTTTACGTACATCATTCTCAATCAGCGAAACAAAACATATCAGGCTCCAGACTGAGTTTTGTAAGACGCTTTCTGAGTGGTTAACAAAGATTAAAAATACAATTTACCTGTTCACCAGTGCGTCCAAATAACATCAACCTAGTTTTTGACCTGACGAAAAAACAATGTTTGTTGGAGCCTGTCACGTGATTAAAAAACGTATAAATTGAAGGTACGAGTGAACCCAGTCAGTGAGAATTTACGACGAGAAGAATTTGCTAAACGAGTTCATGGCGCTTGTATCATTACTGCAAAGTTAGAACCTCAAGTTCTTTAACATGAAATAACTTCACTGAAATCCAAACTAAAATTTCAACGAAACAACTCACTCACCAACTTCTGAAACTTACTAAAAACTATTCAATCACGTTATTTAATCTTACGAAACTTAAGTACAACCAATTACGAACAATACATTCAATTACGAGCAAACGAAAACAAATTAGACATTATGGAACATTCACTTCTCCAACTTCTTTAAAGCCAAAAGTTTATCAACACATTTTCAGCTTTACAAGATTCTTTAAACTCTCTTTCAGTGAACATTTTGAGCGACAATTCAACTGTTTGTGAGCTCAGGTAAAAAAATGTTTTAGTAGTAAAAAAATTACCCCAGTCAAAGGGAAGTAACTCATTAACAATTCATGTAAAACTGTTGACATTTATAAATATAAATATTGTACCTGTTATGAAAAGTTATTTTCTTGTGTTCTTTCTCTTGTTCGCTTTTTGTTTGCTTACACCTTCGTAAAGTAAAAAGTGTGTGGGTTGATTTACGACGTCAATACCGCTACACCATCACTAAAAAAAGTTTGTACTTAAATTTATAGTAAAAGATGGACAAAAACTAAAAAATTATTGCATGAAAAGTTGAAAACTATCGTCGAAGAAATTGAGCACTTCTTATCTTTCAAAAGCGACAAATATATAAGAATTGAAACAAATATGGATTAAATCCGACAGAATGATAAAATAAGAAACAATTAGGAAAATGTTTATAATTTAACGTTTTGCTTTTATCATGAAACTAAAATTTAGTTTCATCATGAAACTAAAATACGAGTGAAATATGTTAAATTTATAAACGTTTTCCTATTTGTTCCTTATTTTTATCATATATATATATATATATATATATAAAATAAAAATATATATATATATATATATATATATGTGTGTGTAATTTTATATATATTATTTATATATTATATATACGCCCTACTTATTGGAAAGCGCTCAATAATCAGTGATAGAGCTAATAGTTGGATTGATGTGAGTTTGTAACCCTGGATTTCACGCTATTTGCGATCGTGTCTGACGATCGCAAATAGAGTGAAACCCAGGGTCACAAACTCACATCAATCCAACTAATATAATTTAATGCTTAAACATTTTAATGGATACTTACGGAGAATGCATATTTTCATAATAAGATTTCTCGGATATTCAAGCCGGTAGATAGAAATAAATATGCAAAGCATCTACTCAAATATGGGTATCCATTAAAAAATAAATTAATATATGTTGGATTAATAAATGAAAAATCTATTTGTAATATATATTTACAGAGAGTGTAAGATTGAAAGGAAAAGACAAAAATCATAGACAACCAACTTACTACAATTGTCTTCCTCGAACTTGTTCATCTCCTTCGACACTTTTATAAATTAGTAAATAATAATTTACTTGATTTTTTTTCTTAAATGTGATTTCGATTAGTTTTCTTCTGTCGTCTAGATTGGTAGCAATATGTCTAAATCAGCTGAAAAACTTTCTCCTTCCAGTAGCCAATTCAAAAGTCCGTTTGCATGAACATTAAATCGCTCGCTAGGCGCTAGAAAATACATACAATTTACTGTAATGCTGATTTTGAAATTTCATCCCAATCTTAGAAAGTTATCACCACTCTACGTTTGTTGACTACCTGAATTCAGATAATGAATCACCGGGTCATCTCTAAAAGCTGTTTTCCTCCTCTTTGTCGTTTGTTCCGTTCATTGCAAGCGGTTTAGACAAGATGGCACCATTTCTATTCCTAATCTTGTCTTAACTATTTTACCATTTACCTCCCCCCCCCCGCCATTGAGTAGACGCTGTTAATCATGTTTACTTTTCTGCTTACTGATATTGTTATCTGGGAAAACAAATCTTACGAACAAAAGGTAAGGATTATGGCCTTTTCCCCCCCTAAATTTAAAGAGCGGAAAATGCTTTAAGATAAGCAAATTGCTATAAATATTGAAACTGGAAAAAAATAAAGTTTCTCAAAACAATGCAAAGAAATGTATTAAGTTTTTTTTCTTTTTTTTTTTTATTAATATTGATTTCAATTTACTTTTAATAAAAAGAGAAACACTTTTTTAACTTGTCATTATAAAAAATGTTTGTATTTGAGAATCGATTTTCTTTTTCAATGTTGAGTTTAACTTAAGTTTTAACATGAAACAATTGAAAGTTCTTTTTTTTAATTATACGAATATTTGAAGAAAAAAACTAAATTATATTGAGCGTATAAACTTTTTAATTTTGCAAATAGAATTTTCAAGTGTCCCCCTGAGTAAACTGAAAATATTACAATTTAATAAGGAAGTTAGATGAGTAGAAGTCAGTTGATATTCAAATTATCAGTGGTTCTACCTTTTATTCAAACTGAAATCTTTGCAGTAAGGAAAAATTTGTCAAGTGAGCTGGCACGTGTGTATTTGAGTGTGCATGTGTGTGTGTATGAAAATTGTTAGCGCCATATTTTATTTATTATATCCACATATAAATGATTAATCGAGGAGACTTAAACCTAGCGTTGGCTGAAAATCATATTTCTTTGTGATTTTCTTCCTTATAACCAGTTCAGTAAACGAAAAAAAATACACTAAATAGGATACGGAAAATTCCATGGATGGAGCAAGTAAGCAACAAGAAAGTCTTATTAAAATGGCATCAAAAAGAACATTTATACTCAAAATCATGAAAAGACAGCTGATATTCCTTGGACACATAATGAGGAGGAAGGGCTTGGAGAACACGAGACATATAGATAGGGGAAAGCAGTTATGATGAGTTTGTGTGAATGGATAGCGGATCTGAAGCAGGGTGTGCAAAAAGAGAAAAACTAATAAACGCCACACGAGATAGAAAGTTGTGGAGTACCATAATCGCCTATGTCCAGAAGGTACGTAGCACATAGGAGAAGGACCTCTTTTACACTGAAGCGTCATTTTCGCAAGATTGATGCTAATAATTTGGCAAACTGGCCTAATCGCAAAGTGACGGCATATTCTGCGAATTAGTATTGAATTGGGTGTTATGTAAAAGAATAATTTCAATTTTAAAATTCGGAAATAATGAAAAATATATATATGACATCCAATAAAAATTTGAGTTTTTTCTGATAATCTCAAAATGTGGAGATTTAAGATATGTTGATAGTCTCAAAATGTGAAGGTTAAAGGCATGTTGATGATCTCAATAATCATCAATGAACGGTACGTAAAACATAACTTGTTCTCTGTGTATTTAGCGATCAAATGCCTAAAAGATGATTTTAAGATGTTTATTAAGAAAGTATCGACTTTGAAGGGTTTCTGAGGAAAATCAGTTTTAAACAATTTATTTGTGTTGTGGTAGCAAATGTGAAATTTATTTGTGTGGTAGCAAATGTGAAATTTATTTGTGTTGTAGTAGCAACTGTGAAATTCAATGACACTTTATCCAACTCTTCAACAGAGTCAGCATTCAAGTAAGGATAATTGCGCTCATTGCATTCCATTTTCAAATTCCTTTTCGAATGTAAAATTCGTAGGAGATTAATTAATCCTTTTGAGACTGAAAAAGCACATGTCTAGCAAAAATATAATAATAATTATATAATATAGTTATGTTATATAGTCAAATGTAATTACTGGCATCAAAAGTAAGGGGGTTGTTTACGTATCGATCATGTCACTCCTCGGCAGTTCTGGCTTGGATCAGTGTTGTATCTGTGCACTCTGAAAAATATGCCATACAGTTCACATATGAGAATAATTGATATTAATTATATTTATTATATATAAATTAATAATACTAAATTCCGAAATCTGTTAGAAAGTTAGAAAGCTTAAAGTAACAGAAATTTGGCTACTGAAAGATATTTATTAAGACTGAAAATACATACACTACAGTTCAAAAGTTTGAAGCTACCCCCAAGAATTAGCATGGAATAAACGTGGCAGAAGAGTGGAAAAAAATGAAAAGAGCTTTTAGAGTCATTGAAAAAAGAATGGAATCAATTATCAAACTTGTGCTTCGAGAAACTTTTGCAACGAATTCCAAAAATATCAAGGCTCATATCAAGGAAAAAATATCAAGGAGGATATTTTGACAAGAGCAAAATTTTATCATAATAAAATTTCTAATAAAAAAAAAAAAATCATGTCTCACTTTTTTTAACCATGTAAAATAATTTTCTCTTATTTAAAATACAAAGCAAATTCTGGGCTAATTTTTAAAAATTACCAAGGGTGAGCTCAAACTTTTGAACTATAATTTTGTTAAATGACTTTCACTTTTTCGATATTAGCAAGGTTAATTTCATTGTTATGCAAAATAACAACCTGCATTACATAAAATATTTTTCGCTATAGGAGACACATTACTCGGAACCTGATCCTGAAGTGTTCCCAAAAGGGGAAAAGAGCTTGAGCAATTTTTAGAGGTTGCCGAATCCCGTATAAAACTCAACTGTGTGTCAGATTCTGTACGACGCATGTGTGCGAATAAAAACTCTACTAGAATTTCTCTAAAATCTTGCAGTCTGTAATAATCAGATCTTTCATTTGCCGTCAAGAAATGTTTCCTTTTCTGTTTTATTTGCGTCATTTGTGTGCAAAATACAACTTTTAACAATTATTAAGCCATCATGACGTCACCCATTTAAACGTAACTTCTCATTATTGTTGTAGAAGACGATCTGGTAAGCGTTGTTTTCCTATTTGTTATATTCATTATATTATTAATGTAATTTACGTCTGTTTTCTAACTTTAAGTGATGACTAAAATTAGCAACACATCAAACGATCCATTCACTTTATTGATTATATTGCTATATGACTCCCACAATATTCATTACTAAAGCTTTTAAAATAAATTAATTCATTGCTTTATTTTTATGATATGCAAATGTATATGGTATACTGAACAGACCTATAATCTAAACTACTACTACTACATGCATGCATTTAAAAATGGTGCTATAAAGTTTGTATAATGGAGGTGATGGTAAATTTCTTTTAAAAGCTGTCATTACTTTCTTCAATCTTCATTGCTGTTCTGTGTTCACGTTTACTTATATCGATATCAAGTAATATGGCTTTCCTGTAGAAACAATCATTTAAACTGAGTTGGTTATTTGTAAAAGCTGAGCTATTGACAGAGTGGAGACATGAAACTATGAGATAAGCTTTGAGATATTTGTCTGGAGGGGAAAAAAACCTTTGTTTATGCTAATGATAACGTACTTATCATCGACAATTTATGAACATTAAGTTCAAAATTTTGGCATTTATGGATTTTTTTTTAATTGTCGAAGGCGATCATTTCAACAGCTTTCTTTTCTTTAATATCTGTAAACTGTGTATTGCCATAATTAGGAAAAATGAAGTGGTTTCCCATTGTCTTCTGCACGGTTTTCAAATTAGAGTTAATAAATGAAACAAGAGGACCTAGTCTCCGTTGCTATTTATTTTATTAATGTTCACCCTATACAAAACCCAAGAGGCACTCAAGGTAGAGGGTTATTGAAGAAGTTTGTTCTTATGAGGAGTAAGAGGTAAAAGGGGCAGTTTATAAGGATATATAGGGAAAATAATAGTAAACTCTAGACTTGAATAGATTAAGATTGTAGAGGTTAGGAAAGAATCTTCTTGGGTATTAGTTCCACATATTAGCGGTTCGTTGGAAGAAACTTCGAGCGGAACTTATTCTCGTTAATTGTATACGAAGGGAATGAGAGCGATTCATCACAGTGTACGAGGTGTAGCTGATCTTAGCTGTGAGGGTTAGAGTTGATGGAACTAAGGAATACAGCTTGTCTGAATATTTTTAATGGAAATTGCTATAGAATAGCAACAGACTTGAAACATTTCACCTGTGGAAAAGGAGCTGTAGGATAGAAAATAATTCGTCACCCAAAAGGTCACATTTGAACTATCAAGACGAGAGTGGGCAGCTTCGTCTCAGATATGACACTAGTACTTCATTTTCGGTCTGATCTGATAAAGGTAGAGTATAGCAAGAGGAGTCATGTACTTACTGAAGGGGTACAGAAAACTGACCATTTTTCTAATATCTTTAACGATGGATCGTATATTCGAGTTTCACTTGTGGTCTGTGATGAGCTTGAAACTCAATAAGCATAAGATAAGAGTCCTTGAGAGCATAATTTTATAGGTGTTTCCCTATACTGTTGTATCATCTACAAAGTTAATCACAAAAGATCTGAGGCAGATCATTAAAATGAAGTAGAAAGAGGGTTGGACCGAGAAGTGAGTCTTGGATTGAGACTACATTGATTTCATGGGCCTCGGAAGACTGGCCATTAACAACGACTTTCATGGACATAGCTGGAGAGCTTTTGTAACCTTGTAAGCCTGTTTTAATTCGATCGTCCACGTGATGTACATGTTATCTAGTGCCTTACTGATTCTGTGAGTAATGGCAGTTACAAGAGAGCGAGCCGATCGAAATCCGTATTTTTTGTCACTCAAAAGGTTTCCAATATCGAAGTGGTCAAAAACCTTCTTATTGATTATAGCATCAAAGAGTTTACTGATGAGCGCTTAATCGAATTCTTGAAAACAGGGCATGCACATTAATAACTTCCATAGACTTGTAAGATCGGAAATAACTCAGGACAAATATTCTTAAGGATAACCACTGGGATTTTATCTAGACCAGTATCCTTCTTAGGATCAAGGCTTTTGATAAGTCTTGAGATTTACTGGGCTGTGATAGAATTATTACTGTATTCCCTGAGAGTGGGAAATCTGTAAGGGGATAGCTCCTGTCATCTAATGTGGAGTTAGACACAGAGCGTCGGGAAGAGCTTTCATGAGGATGTGATAATGTCAGGGCCATTATGATAATAAGTACTAACACTTGACCTTTATTGAAAATTTGATGAGAGGTTTTCCAGAACTCACGTGATCCAAGTCTTCAAGCTTGGCTTGGCTTGGCCTGCTTGTACATATTTGAACTTTTTGCTCTGTAGAATTCTCTTGCAATTATTACGGACAGTTCTGAATGCAGCAGGTTTCCTACTACACCTTTCCCCTGTGATAGATATTGTACTATTGGTTACGGTGAGCTATGTATGACTGCAGTACATTCAACAGTGACCCAGGGATAGATATTTAGTTTTTGTTGGAATTTTTCTAGCGTATAAAATTTTCCATGTTTGATAGGATTTAGCCCAGAGCTTAATGCCTTTCCCGAGTGCATTAGTGCAAACTATCTCAACTAGAATTTAAACTCGAATCGCCGATTTCATTAGTCCACTTGCACGCCAAATTGTTATTCGGTTTAAATGAATTGCTATTTTAAACGGATATAATATTCAGTTATATTTATTTGTTAATGGATTGATAGAAATTTTCTGAGTGGAAATTTCAGCTTGGTCATTTGAAATCCTTAGACATTGTTTGAATATAATTCTTGCATTTCTTTGTTTTTATTGAAGTATAAATACAATTTTAAAAAAATTAAATGTCATTTCGAAACTCTGCATTCTTCTTAGTGCATTTGTAGCTGTACATGAATAAAAAAATAAGTTAGTCACAAAAAACAAACAAACCGATCTAGTTCACTGCTTAAAATAAAATATGATAAACTGATGAAAAATGTTCTTGAGGAAAGTTGCTGTTTTATTTCAAATGTGCAATTCTCGTCTTTATTCATACAATACGGATGCACATAACTGAAATAATCAAATGGTAGCAAAAGAATTGCAAATTCATTTCTTTATAATATAATCACTTAATCTCTGGACAAATAATCCTAATAACTGTACATCTTGCTTCTTTCTCTCTATATCTTCCCTTCTCTATCACTCTCTCTGATTCAACATATTTCAAGAGCTATTTTTATGTCTACATTGATATATGTTGATCAAGCTATTTATCTTCATTTTTTTATTCATTTATTCAGGATTAGATGTATGATTGTATATTTACTGGTTAGCATTAGTATATTTATAATTGCTTATATGTATATTTATGTTCTTTTACTAATTTCATATTAAATGAAAAATATATTAAATACATATTAGTAATATGTATTTTATATATTTTCTCATTTTTTTTTATATAGAATGTGTATATTTATATGTATATATTTATTATTACGTAAATCATTTTAGATATCTTGAAACTCTTCTTGACGCATGTACTTGATGAATCCACCTAAACATCGATGACTGCTTCAAGATTATCTTTATTTCGGACATTGCGCTAGTTATGGCAGACTTAAGAGATTTTATAGTGTTATGTGGGGGCTTTGATTAACATATGTAGCAAGGTAAGGATTCGGGCCTGGATAGTTAGGAGGTGCGTGGGGTGATGTGATCGTAGAGATTGTAATTCGTCCATCCTTGGGTCGGCTTGGCCTTATGCAACGGCGCACAGTTTTGTTGGGAGGTGAACGGCCTTCCTTTGCTCACACTCTAGAGAGCCTTACAATTCTCTTCAAAACCACCTCATATTCAGAAACATTGACCATTAAGCCCTGGGAAAAGAAGTGAGGAGACATGACATCCCTCGTTGCTCACAACTCCCAGATTGATTGGTTGGTTATTTAACCGGTATATCAAACACTATGGCTCATTAATGCCGAAACGATTGACTGGTTGATTTTGTTCAACGGTATGGACAACCTCCATGGTTCACTCAATGCCAAAATTCAAATATTTTGTAAGCAAGTTTATGGTTTTCAGGATAAACGTATTTTTTTTTTGTTTTGTTTTTTTTGTTTGTTTTGTTTTTAGAGATATACTTTCTTCTATAAGCGCTGGAATCAGCCTACTATTTGAGAAACAAATACATTTTTGAAAAGTATTGTATGGTTTTGTACATCATAGTATTTCTTGCACGACTCCCAGAACCATCACAGTTGCATGACAGTTGGAACTTAGTCCTTAGTGTCTCTGCATAGCCATCAGTCATTCCTTCGCTTGACCTTTTGGCCTGATCAAAGTTTTTCTCATCTGAGAAATGTATTCCAGGCCCTTAATGTTTGAACTTGTTCAATAAGCGCTTTGGGTGGATAAGACGGCTGTGTTTTGCTTTTGAAGACATAAATTGGCCTCTCCGCATCACATACGACATATGATAAAGTGGTTTGAAATCCTGAGCTCCTTCATAATGGCGTTAATTAACTTTTTACAAAAAAAAAAAAAAAAAAAAAAATTCTGCAGTTTCGTACGAATTTGGTTGTTTTGATGATATTTGAACACTTAGCAGGCGTTTTACGTTTGGATACTGCTGTAGAATCCCAGCCGGTGGCTTCCAGCTGTTTGTGAACTTTGATAACAAACGGCCGTGCAACTTTCAGGAAGTGAGCAACCTCTAAATCACTATGGTTTCCTTTAACGCCAACGAATTCATTGACTAAGTAAGCTTGATGTTTTTCACCATTTATCATTTTTCTGAAAAGAATTGATAATCAGACTTAGAAAAAAGTTAGAGCTATTAAAAGAACATCCTCAAAGAACTGAGTAGCCGACATAACTGAAGATTATTATGCTATCAAATTGTGTTCTTTTACATCAACACGCGTTGAAAGCTTTGTGAATGATAATCAAAGCCTTTTTTTCCTTTTCTCAGTTTCACCTTTTTCATTTTTTCATTAAAAAATAATAACGATAGAGAAAGAGATCAGTGCAATTGAATTCAGTTTAAATTAAATGTCGTAACTCCGTTATATTCAAATTGTGCTTTACACAGGAGTTAAAGTTAGTGTGAATGTTTGGAATTATTTACTATTTTTATCTTTTCACTACGATCATTAATTTGTTTTATAAGATGTAACATCTCAATATTTGATGTTACTATGTAACATTATTTCCTTCTATTCAAGAGAAAATATTTGCGATTCAATTATATATAAAACTGCTACCACAGTTTTTCTTTTAAAAATCCTTAAACGGCGACTTTGATATTGTATTCTAAATACTTAATAGTTTAATTCTTGTAGCAGCCAATATTTAGAAAGGGCCTAAGAAGCGACGGCATCGAATATGCAGAGACAAAAAGTCTTCATAACAAAAGAGAGCAAAACGCTAGACATTCTTGATGATGTAAACATCGATGAAAAGACATTGGAATTTCTAACGGAAACTTTCGGTGATGCACAGAGCGGGACATCGGATGAAGTATGTAACAAATTTTATTCTTTTATTTTTACGCGATGTTTTCTTTTTTTTCGAAAATATTACTGTTGTTCTATCGGGCACTTAAATCAATGATCCGAACATTAATCCTAATGAATATATTTTGTTTATATATTGGTGGCACGCCTTATATTGGTTTATATTAGACTAAATGTTATTTCCTCCAGGTATTCTCATGTGTCCGGTTACAGTTGCATCATCTACAGTTAGAATCAAAGCTGGAAACTATATAATAATAATTTTTTTCTCATGGCTACAGGTGTAATTATCTAACAATGTTCTGCCCTTTGACTGTCTTCTTTTTGAGTGAAAATTTAAAATCTATCTTTTAGTGGCTAGTAGGTTGAGAGATGACCGGAAATGTATAAAATTTTTCCCTTGCCTCTACCCCTTTGTTTAATGAATTCTTTGATAGCCTCCCTGGCAAACTGTAGTAGAAGGTCCAGCCTACCCCATAAAATTTGATAAGTATCTGTCGTTGGCGACGGAAGATTAAACATTTATGGAAAGTCACTTGTGCCATGCTCCGAACATGTAAGAAATGGTAAAATGTTGTACCATTTTTCAATTATACTTTTCCTGTACTTTGATATGATTGTAAATCCCTTTGACTCAATTTAACTTTAATTCTTTCATTTTAATTTCTCTTCTCTCTTTCCTTTACCACTTTTTTTTAACTCTATATATTAAAATCAGATATTCCCCCTGGGAGTGGTCACCCCGACTTATACTAAGTTGAAACTTAGTATACTCTACCCCTCTGAATACAATACAGTACAGTACACTATTCCACCTTGGATATATTAATAAATCCACATTCTCACCAATCTCATTAGTTTGGCGTGCTCTTGGGTCTTCTTCGAGAGTCGTCCTAAAGCTGGTCACTTGAACATAATTAACCCTTGGCGATCAAGATTAAAACGCAAATATATACTAATTTCAATGAATACGAATTAAACTTTCATACCGGATCGGTCGTCACCCGGGTCAACAAGGGCCGCGTCCCTCAGAGAGGAACCAGTCTGAGGACGAAAAATCTGTCACTGGAACAAACTGTTCCACAAACGAAAAGACACTGGGGTCACCAAACCCGGATTTTTGCCAACCTTGGACAAAGTGACTCAATACCAAATCGACTAATAAAAAGAAAACGAACGAAATGGTCTCGCGAAGAGTATCGACAAGTCATGACATTATTCTTCACTGCACTCGAAAACCCAGCAAAGAACACCGCCAATCAAACATACTAAATATGGAGAAGTATGGTGGGAAATGATATAAGACCTAACCTCAATCCAAACATGCTTGCCAATGTCCGTAGGGACATCATGCGAAACAACAGACTCTCAAAGACAGAAATAGATAGGATAAAATAAGATATAAGACAAAATACTATGTCCCATCACTCAAACTGTAATGAGATGAAAGTAGAAATAAGTAATTTGACAGAGGATGAGCTAAAAACTAAAACAAATGAAATACGAAATAACCTCCCAGGAAATAAAATCAAAGACTACCTTAAACACAACCTGCAGTTCTCCAGACAATGTCACTGAAGATGACTTCAGGTACATTATGTTAAAATTCCTTGAAAACCACAAAGCTGAAATCACCGAAGCGAAAAACCACGTCATCCAAGTACTCAGCAGAGTAACTCTCATACAATTGTCAGGCAGAGACTAGCTCACAAAAATCCATGACGAATGCCAACAAGCATATTGTGAAAATATACAACGCTGCTCTGGAAACACTGTTAACAGATAAACCACCGGGAAACATCACAGAAGTTAACAACGTCATATACGCAACAGCTCGGAAGGTTATGGTCAAGACAATAAATAAAGTTAACAGACATTGAGAGCCAGCTTGGAAAGCGAAACTGTTACGAGAAATAAAACAAATCAGATGTGAGCTTTCTATATTAGATGAGCTCACAAGAAACCCTAATATTTCCACACGCAATTGCAAAAAGATCAAGCGGAAATATAAAATTAAATCCCTATTTGACATTCCATCAATCAAGGAAATGCTGAAGCAGAAACTTCAGCTAAAGGCACAGAGAACAAGACGATACAAAAAACTTTGTAGGTTCTATCGCCAAAATAAAATATTCCAAACGGACCTTAAGAAATTTCACAGGGAAATTGGAAAAACACCTATACATGTCGAAAGGCCACCATCGATTGATAATGTATTTTGGGAAAATATTTGGAGCAGCCCAAAGGAATATAACCCAAATGCAGAATGGATCCGACGTGAAGAAGAACGAATGCTGGATACAGCTCGGCAAGAATGGGAAAATATATCCACAGATGATGTTAGACAAGCTCTAACGAAATCCCAAAAATGGAAATCCCCCGGAAATGTTAAGGTGCCTAATTTCTGGCTTTATCATCTCTCCTCTGCAAAAACATTATCAACGCTTGTAAATAAAATCCCGGGATGGATTACTGAAGGTATTACATACCTCGTACCAAAAACAAATGAAACAGACGACCCGAAAAATTATAGACCGATAACATGTCTCTCCACAACGTATAAGTTGATCACGTCTGTCCTAACGAACCGTACTCTTTCCTTTTTCGAAACAAACAGCATTCTTCCGCTGGAACTGAAGGGATGCAAGATAGGTTCATATGGCTGCAAAGATCAACTACTGATAAATAAAATGAACCTGGAAAATTGCAAGGGACGACGTAGAAATCTTAGCGCAGCATGGATTGATTATTGTAAAGCCTTTGATAGTGTTCCACATTCTTGGATCCTTAAGACTTTGGAAATGTACAAAGTCTCCCCCCTGTGGTATTAAATTTCCTTAAGCACAGCATGGGAATGTGGAACACCAAACTATACCTTAGTCACATCAGAGGCACTGTCATATCCAACTGTCTAAATATCCGACGTGGAATCTTTCAAGGAGACTCTCTGTCACCCCTTCTGTTTGTCCTTAATCCGCCTTACGCATGAACTGAACAACAGTAGCTATGGTTACAAAATCAATAAGAAAATATTCAATCACCTACTCTACTTGGATGAACTCAAACTCTTTGCCAAAGACGACAATGAGTTGAAGGGCTTTCTCAGTATTGTAAAATACTTCAGTGACGACATAGGTATGGACTTCGGATTAGATAAATGTGCAAAAGTAACATTCAAGAAAGGTAGAATTACAGAAACACCCTTAATAGATTTAGATTTTGTCACAAAGATTAGGGAACTGGAGCATGATGAAGCTTATAAGTACCTAGGAATTAGAGATGACATACAACACCCCCAAATGAAGGAGAAGGTAAGAAAGGAATACTACAGGCGTGTACGTCTGGTACTAAATACCGAGCTAAACTCAAAAAAACAGAATATCAGACATAAACACCTTGGCTGTCCCTGTGGTGCAATACAGCTTTAATGTCCTTAACTGGACCATAGCTGAAATTAAGAAAGCTTCTCACTTGCTACCGCATACATCATCCCAAGGCTGATGTTGATGCGTCTGTATGTGCCCAGATCCGAAGGAGGCAAAGGATTAGTTCAACTAGAACTGTCCTACAAAACTACAACAATTGGCCTCCAAAGATACTTGGAAACTACAGAAGACTGGATGATGGTATGCGTCAAAGAATATGAATGTAGTAGGCGTCTTCACTCCGTAATAAAGGAAGCCAACAAATTCAAAATGGAGTTTCAAATGGGCGCAGAAATACAAATAAAGCACAGTACACCGGCTGAAGCTGCAAAATAATTAAGAAAAAAGAAAGCAAAGACAAATGCAACCGACGAGATACAGAAACAGTGGCAAGATAAACCGCTTCATGGTCAATACTCTGCCCGTACCAAACAAGCTGACGTAGACAAAACCCGTACCCATTAGTGGCCCTGTAGTGCAGGGTTGAAAGCTGAAACTGAAGGTTTTATCCTTGCTGCACAGGACCCATGCTTGTTAACTAGGAGTTATCAAGCACATATACTAAAATATTGTGTTAGCCCAAAAATGCAGATTCTGTGATAAATATCCAGAAACGATTGATCATCTTGTATCAGGTTGCACGATATTGGCACCCACTGAATATAAAACCCGACATGACAGAGTGGGCCAATATCTGCACTGGAAAATTTGCAACTTCTACCGGAAGGAAACTGAAAGAAACTGGTATGAACACCACCCAGACCCGGCTACGGAGATAGGACCTGTTACAATTCTATGGGACTACACAATACACACTGACAGAACAATCAAAGCCAACCGCCCAGACATTGTTATTAAAGACCACAAACAAAAAAAAGTGCCTCCTTATTGATATGGCAGTCCCTGCAGACTGCAATGTATCTTTGAAGATATTCAAAAAGCTGTCAAAATACAAGGACCTTGAAATAGAAATCTCAAAAATGTGGCACATGGGAACATCAACAATCCCTGTTGTAATTGGAGCCCTAGGATTGGTTGAAAAAGATTCAAGTATACTAATTGAAGGGAGTCCTGGAAGTCCATGTCTCAAAGAGATAGAAAAAATTGTTCTGACAAGTACAGCCCACACTTTACGAAGGGCTTTATCTATGTAATTTTTTTTTTTGTCAGTGGAAAGTGTCATGATGCCATTTCTAACCTTTATTCCATTCCACGTCTTAGACGCAGTATTACCAGATTATGTCGAAAAAATTGTTTCTGTTGTATATACCTATAACAATAACTTGCACAGTTTGGTATGTATCTCTCCTCTAACAGATGGGTTAGTTAGCTTAAGTTTCTCACTATGCAGTTCATTGATGCAGTTTCGTGAAAATCAAGGATTAAGTTCATATTCATATATGAAATACGAACTGAAATTCCGAGCCGGTCCATTTGACGAACCTGAAACATTGCGAATTGTTTCTTTTTTTTAATTTTTTTTTTAATTAAAAACAAAAAACAAATGCGTTGATACAATATCGTATTCGCTAGCATATAAACGAGCATTTTTTTTCTGATTGTTAATTGTCGTAAATTTGATTTTGTCAAATTTTCATAGCATTCCTTCCTGTCGCAGATATATATTATTATTAAGACGTGAAACTTTGGAATCAATATTTTCCCCATCAGATTCAAGCAAAGTGACTAACCTCTGTTCTCAACTCTCCTGTGTCTCTACCAGTTCATTATCTACCAATAAATGCAATTCAGTCTCATTTACTGCTTAGATTTAGGAAATATTAGTTGTATTGCATCTAATATAGGTACCTCCACGAGATCGCTAAAAAAAGAGCACAGCATGATGAAAAAGACGCCAAACTTGACGAAAACAAAATTTTATCGTCTAAATGTTTGTTATTCATTAAGGGGAAAGGTCAAAGTATTTTTGGGGTATTTTTTTTCCATGTTTTAATCGTTCCTAGCACGTCCGAAATTTGTTAAAAATCTAGTTTTTTTTGAGTCAGCAAAATTGACCATTTTTTTCCATTTAAAAAAAAAAACTGGAAATCTGACTTTGAAATTTTTTAAAATATCAATTATCATTTTTTCAAAACTTATTTTAAGAAAATCAGAAATTATAATGTTTATTTAAAATATTTTGAACCAAACTTAGCTTTTGTGCCAAAAAGATGTAATTTGAAAATAAAACAAAGCAGGTCATAAACTTTCGCGTCACTTGACATGTGATGAATGACATATTGACGGATTCCGTGAGGCTAATTTGTTCTACGGAAGGAGAAAAGTGAAATAATTTACATTTACGTGAACAAATTATTTACCCCGTTATTTTTAACGAAAACTTTCAGCGGTCTAATTTTTTTTTTTTTTTTTTTGTACTTAGCTTTCACCTTTACGTTTATGATGCTTTATGGGAAATATATTCTAAAGAAATTAAAATAAAACTGTTAAGAGTGACATTAAATTTCATATTTCTTAAGAAAGGTATCTAATTAATTTATAGGTACCTTTCTTATGAAATTTTATCAGAATTGTACATAAAATACTATAATTTTATGTACATTTATTACATTCTACTGTTATTTGTATTTGCATTCATTTTATTATTAATTTTGATATTTCATTTATGGAAAAATGTCGTAACTGAGATTAATATAAAAATAAGATCATATAAATTTCATAAGATGATACTGATACTTGTAGGTAACCTTCTCAGTTGAAATTGAAAAATCAAATTAACTTCTTCACACGTGTTTCGCAAAAGTAAAGGCCTTATGCGGAGAACAATGCTTAACTCAAATAACGCAACTTAATTATATTCTGGTTGGTCTTCCGTATTTTATAATTACAGCTCGATTATAAGCACAAAATTACATTTCTTAATTACTGGGGATCTTCTGATTAGTCAAAATGATACAATTTACAACGCGCTAAAAAAAAAAGATCTATCTCATAAGGACACTTATGAAAGACTGTGTGCGGCTTTTAACTAATTTTATAATATTTTAACAACTTAAATGTAAAATCTATTATAATTAATGAAATAACAAATAATTGTATTAAAAATTCATTTTTCATCGAAAAAATTTTTGCTTTCAGAAAATATTGTCCATATTCATAAAAACAACTAAAAGCAAATAAAAGCATTTGAAATTAAATAATATCTTTGTTTTGAGTTTTTGTATGTTACAATTCAGAGCTGATTTTCAGGTACTGGGTATCCAATTAAAAAAAAAAAAAAAAAAAAACATGATTTGCATTCCTCAAAGCCCTGTGCTTTTAATTATTGTAATCACTAAAACCGATGCGATCGAATTTCTAGCGTTTTCATAAAATTAGTTATGGGGGGTAATAAATATTTTTAAAAATATTTCTACCATGACTTTCATAAAAAAAATATAAATAATTTCGATCATCTGTGAATAGTTCCTGAAAGTTTCATTAACATCCGATAATTATTTCTATTTTTGCACGATTTTTCAAATTAATGTGTGTCATACCAAAAAAAAAAAATAAAATTGTCTATGTTATTTACTAGTTCCGCTGATACAAATAGAAAAAAGGTTTTTTTAATCAAAATTTAGAATGTTCTAAAAAGAAGGAAAATTTTTTTAAAAAATAATTAAAAAAAAACTTTGGTCTTTCCTCTAAATAATAACATAAGCATTTAAACAATAAAATTTTGTTTTCGGCAAGGTTGGCGTCTTTTTCATCAAGCTATGCTATTTTTTTAGCGATTTCGTGGAGGTACCTATTCTAATACTATTAGAAAATAGCAAGCAAATACTAAAACAGTTGCAAAATGATTATATCTCGATAACCGTTTTAAAGTCGTTACTTAAGTAGATAATTACAAAACAAAAAATTCCTGATCCTTGTTGCATTATACAGATATGACTGAAATAGAAGTTAGTGTTATGACGTACAATGATATTTATTGCCTTTTGAAAACCACCAAAAAGATATTACATTTTTTAAAATAAACGATGGCGTTTATTTAAACAAAAATGCGAGGTGTCAAACAAATTTTAATATTATGCAAATTCTTTTTTAGATTCCATTAGAGTTGTTTCTGTTTTTAACTGGAATAGAAATGCAAGCTAAAGGAATGTATTAACTTACATTAGAGATGTATTATTTTAATGTTAATAAAACAGAAGCTTATTTCTTTATGTGGTTTACTAAAATACTTCAACGATTTAAAAGAGCATTGATTCTGGATGACGTCAGTTCATCTTGCCCATTCTCGAAGCAGGATTTCTGGTTACACTTAATATTTATAAACATTTTATTATTATTATTAAGAAGAAGTTAGTGTTATGACGTACAATGATATTTATTCTCTTATGAAAGACACCAAAAAGGTGCCTTTCCCGTCTATGTCAAGTCACTTTCGATTTAAACAATTTAGACGGAGAATTGTTTACAAATAAAAGATGCTCCATTGCAATTTCTCCATTTTTGAGTCTTTTTAAAAATAATTGCCAAAAAGAAAACTGTAAATCTACTCACTTCAGAAGATTTTGGATCAGTTCTATTTAAAGTTGTATGTAAGATTCTATTTAGATTTTAAAGTTAACGTTACTTGTACTGATTCTAATCCCTAATTACCAAGAATCTAGTGTAAAATGATTTTTGAATATACATGGTTACAATTTAGAAAAATGCTTATTCTGTGTGGGAAAGTTCATGATGATTGTGTATTATATATATATATATAATACATAGCCGGCCACTCTTATTCGAGGATACTCGTCTACGTTTTTCTTTACACAGTGACATCTGCATTTCTAAATTTGAAAAGAAAACAATTATGAAAAATTTAGCAATTTTAAATTTTATATAGATATTCTTTCCTTTATCACCGAGTTATTTAGGGATGTATGTCTGAGAAATTTAGAAATATCACTGACTGGAAAGGACCGTATCATAAAAATACATCTTTCTGTACAAAAAAAAAAAAAAAAAAAAAAAAAAAGCAGTTCCAAAATTTACGGTTAATCGTGGTTTTTGATAATTTCAATTTTAAAGGTCAGAAAAACAACTGCAACAAAAAAAATGTTTCAATACTGAGTAGTGATTTATTTTGGTAGTTATGAACACAATAAAGTAGATTTAGAATGTTTCTATAAATTTTTAATACCAAATTTGAAAGATTTTATGAAAATATAGTAAAAAAATAAATTTCAGGGGTTTTATATAATAATATCTTAAATTACTTTTATTGTAAAATATTTTGATAATGCAATTTTTAACATATACATAAAGCAAAGAAGTCTATTTATTTCACTATTTACATATAACATTTTAGTTTTATGACTTCTCAAATTTTCTGCTCCACATATTTGACCAGTCATTTCTACACTCTTCTAGTAAGTCTAAATCATCCAGTAGTATTTAGTCATCATACTGATGCCCAGGTACTTTCTTTTCATGTCTTAGATATCCCGATGGAAATCTTTACACTATTTGACTTTTCAGAAGGAAATTCCACATGAATCCAAAACGTGAACTTTGAGATCATGTTGCAAGCTAACTTCGTAAACTTGATTTCTCATCACTTTATTTTTCTAAATTGGATCCTTATTGTTCACATAAGAACTTTGAATTTCCTTCTTTGAATTAGAAATGACTTCATATCAGGTCCAGTAAAATAAACCAGGAAATACATAAAACAAGGCTTTAACAAACAGCTTCATTAACCCAAACTTAATATGAAGCAATAAAGGGTGTTAGCACCACTTTTATTTAGATTCACCAAGTAAGACATGATAGTGATTTTGGGACCAAATTGTAAATTTGTTTAATTTGGCCATTCTTACTGAAACCTACGTAAACTCTTAATTCTCATTCACGGAGAAGTTGCTATATTATGATTGCTAACTCAGTAACTAATAACGAAAAGCCTCACATATGCCCTCGTTTAGAAAGAAACAATACAGAACATAAAACACGCAAAAACAAGTTACAGAAACACGTACTCTAAGAAGAAAAATACGTTAAAAATAAAACCAGTTAACAATTACAAAAAAGTGAGTACGCAAATGAACATCACAATTTAAGACAGAAAATAAACAAAAGATACCTTTTTTTTTTAACAATAATACAACAGAAAATACGAAACGAAAAATGCCAAACGAGATCACAAATACAATATGGCTGCCACTAGAAAATTCTAGTCAGCCCACGAACACGAACGAAACACAAACTAAAATAAAGAAAAACTAACAAGTATGAAAAATAAATACAAAAAGTTACAATAAACACAGAAAAGACTGAAATAAAGGAACATAAAATATTTAACAGTTAATTGCAACAAAGAACAATGAAAACACGTAAAATGTAAACAAAGAAAAAGGAAGTCTGACGTGGGGCAAAATAAACAATGAAAAAATCAAGTTTGGCGTGGGGAAGTTACTAAAAAAAATAAAAGAAAAAATTAAAACTCAAAAATACGTATTAGAAAATGAAAATTAGTAATAAAGAAACAACAAGGGATAAAGTATAAAAAAGAGGGGAGGGAAAAGAAAGAAAAAAACAAATCAAACTTTTTGGCAAAAAAGTCAATACATGGAACGTAAAATAAAAATAAACTTAACGTGAACAAAGGTTGAAATCAAAATCAAGTTCGGAGACAATCACAAATACGTCTGGCGTCAAGCACCGGTCATACGTCGTCAGAAAAAAAACGAACTCTCCTCACAAATGTACCGTAGAGAAGAGCGATATTTATTCTGTATTCTACAGAAATGTGGCACATGGCCGAAAAGGGGGTTGGGGAAAGGACGGTCTTCTTCTGTCTTAACCATAACTTAGCTAGCCGCAAACACTGATCCAATCATACGAACAATATTTCTTACACCAAAACAACACATACATACGTACCTTTCTTACTACAACCACCATAATACCTCTTTGTCTCTATGAAAATACTAACTAGTCCCCATATTTACAATTTGTTGTCTGTGGGGGGAGGGGAATAAAACAACAATTCTAAAAGTTACCCCAATGAGTATTTACAATATGAATATAAAAAACTATTTACAAGAAACTAAAGAAAATAAGATTAGTAATACCCCCCCAATCACTAAATGTGGCAGAAACATCGCTTCAATGACCGAAATTAATGCGGGACTGTAATAGTAGAAAACATTCATTCATCCCAAGCACTCACACTGACATGCACTCATTCAGACACAACAACAAATACGGAAAATACCACTCACGCGAAACGAAAGGCGCCCCGCATCCACCAGCGAACCGACATCACTGATCACCTTACGAAGGAGGGGATGGGGAAGTAAACTTAAAGAAAAAATAGGGACAGAAATAAAAGGGTCCAATGAGCATACATACCCTAGCTAACTTGAAAAAGGAAACTAAAGCATCAAAAAGGAATCCTAATCTAGCCTAGTTTCGGGATGGGTTGCACATGTTCAACCCAGATAGAGCAATATCCTGATGCCTAACCAGCATCAATGTGCCACTCAAGGTCAGCCCCTTTCACACGACACAAGGACGATTCCCACCTTTTCACCCACCTTTTGCTGAATTTTGATGAAGTGAGCCGCCGCCTTTCCGTCCTAATCTTGACTTTAAGCTGATGCTAAAAGTACAAGATCAGTTGGGAAGAGGTGAACTTCTCGCCTCCATAGAATCCCTTCTGACGTGTCGTCCAAATCACGACTCTCATAACGCTTAGCAAGCAGTGGAACACATACTATTCAGCCTTCGTCCGCAGCGGTGCTACATTGCTACAAACGGAAACGGCTTGAAGGACAAAGGACTTTCCCTGCAGCATGCGGACCATGAGGCCCTAAACAAACTTGCACAACGACACTACCTCGCTGCAGTGAAAGAAGGCGTGACCCAAGGTCTCGACCTCCCCACTACAACGTCGGCAGTTTGGAGAATTCTCCAAGCCAGCTGAGCAGTGTCTCTTGGCGACCCAGAGGGCCCTACGAATCACCAGCCAGGTGAGTGATGCCTCATCGTTATTGAGGCATTTCAACCCGGGCGCCCAAGGCCATATTGATCGAGCCTTCTACTTCGTCAGACCGAGCTCGTCAATATGCACGGCCCCCCTGACTAAAACTTGATATAATGCCCTACGAGACAACGCCTGGACGTTGGAGAGGCCATCCGACGCCCGTAAAAGGCGCTTCAGAGCAATACGACATTCACGATAGAAGGAGCATTCGGCTCGGGGTAAACGGTGGGCCTCCTCCTCACACGAATGCACACTTCTCAGGGATGGGAAGTTCTTACGGGCGCCTTCCTTCCAGAAGGCGCCCTCCTCATCCGAATCGCGACACATTCGATCCAGAAAGCTAATGCGAAGCATATATTGACGAATCTCAATGCTTGGCATGCCCAGACCGCCTTCAGATGGATGAAGGCAACAGATCTCCCGACTGACTCTGGTAGCCTTGCCTCCCCACAAGAACAAGAGCTTCACTAACGCCAGTAAAGTGTCATACGGAAGTGGAAGCACAGAGAGTCGGTAAAGGAGAATCGGGTAGATGTGTGAAACACAAACTTCCGCCCTCCCCTTTAAGGAAAGTTTCCTCCGAGACCACAAATTAATTGCGATCTCGGCCTTCCCTCGCACCTCCGACCAATTCATTTCCAACTGGAGATCAGGACCGAAAAAGACGCCGAGAATCTTGACCGGCCCATCCGTCCAGTGGAAAGGTCCGGGAAGAGAAACTCCCTTCCACGCACCCAACCGCAAGCCAACAGACTTATCGCAGTTGATCTTGGCCCCTGTCACCATCTCATAACAACTGATTTCTTTGCTGACTTCGTGAATCTCGGCTCTGCTCGACACAAGAGCCGAAACGTCGTCAGCATAGGCAGAATACCTAGCCGATGTGCTACCACCGGGCAGGGCAATTCCACGTAGGACCGGATTCGCCTTTAACTTGCGAAGGAAAGG
The DNA here is from genome assembly GCA_903632075.3 of Acanthosepion pharaonis. Lineage (NCBI taxonomy): Eukaryota > Metazoa > Mollusca > Cephalopoda > Sepiida > Sepiidae > Acanthosepion > Acanthosepion pharaonis. Next base: position 242,195 of record CAHIKZ030004322.1, on the reverse strand, counting down.
TTCCAACGCAAGAACGTAAAGCAAAGGCGAAAGCGGACAACCCTGACGAATGGAGCGAGACAATGCGAAAGGCTCCGATCGTACCCCATTCACCTCCACCAGCGCACCGGGAGTCGCATACAGAAGTCGGATCCAGGTGCGAAAGTACGGCCCGAAACCGGCCGCCGAAAGAACAGCCTCCAGAAAATGATGGTCAACCCTATCGAAGGCCTTGGACTGATCTAAATTGATCAGCGCGGCTTCACTGTCGACTTGCTCGACGAACAGGCGCACCATATGAAGGTTGTCCTGAATAGTCCTGCCCTTCACAGCACAAGTCTGTTCCGAGCCAATCAGACTAGACAGGACAGCCTGCAAACGGTTAGCCAGGATCTTAGCCAAAATCTTTAACTCTGTGTTTAACATAGTTAAAGGGCGAAAGTTACCTAACCCATCCCCACCGTTTTTATTCTTACGTAACAACTTGATCACGCCCCTGGTGAAGCGTTGGGGTATAGACCCCTGCTTCATCCAGTTGCCGAAAATCAGTGCCAGCAGCGGAACAAAAACGGGCGACTGCCTCAAGTAAACTTTGTACGGAAGACCATCAAGTCCCGGAGATTTGTCTAGGCCAACCTGTTTCAACGCATCCCAGATTTCCGACTCTGTAATTGGACCCTCGCACCTAGCTGCTTCAGCTGCCTCGAGGCAGGGAAAGTCAGCTAAATAGGTGTCGAACTGAGCAGAGCTCAGACCGGGCTCCCTGGTGAAAAGCTCCTGAAAGTAGTCACGAAAAGCCTCACATATGCCCTCGTTTGTTGTCACGGTCCGCTTATCCGGCAATGTGACGCTCGCGATATGTTGAGATGCATACCGAGCTTCCTCTGCACGCAATTCAGCGGCCATATTCGTCGCCTCAGAGGACATTCTTTTTAACCTAGCCCTAACTACCAGAGCTTGATCCTTCTTGATAAGCAAGGAGGCCAACTCTGCCTTAGCTAAGGCTATTTCCCCACTATCACGGGATTTCACCGCCCGATCAACTTTCTGCTCTAAAGCCGTTTGCGCCGCTAATCTATCTAGATTGAGCCGACGACTATAATCAGCAGCAAACGTTCTGATTTTGGATTTTAATTTATCCCACCAGGCATTTCCCACAACCGCTCCCGTCAGTTCCCACTCTATCATTAGTAAAAGCTGGTCCCGGAAATCTTGCTCACCAAATAATGATGAGTTTAATTTCCAGTAGCCAGCCATCCTAACCTTAGGCTTATCTAAGTTTACACGGACCCGGACAAGCCTATGATCCGTATAAACTATCTCATGGAAACTTGGACACCCTAAGAGCCCTACATCGACTCTCCTAACTAAGACTCGGTCTAGATAACTAGCCGAGCCGCCACTATTAGTCCAAGTCCACACTACCTCCCGAGGGTGTTCATTCCGGTACTTATCGACAAGATCAAACCTGTCGATAAAGTCCCGAAATGGTTTCACGTCCCGGTTGTTAGTACCCTATGCGATCTATATCGGGATCAAGGACGGCATTCCAATCACCCACTAAAACTACCCGACGTGATGTCGTCAAAAACTGCTCGATCCGCCGAAACAAGGCAGGCCGCTCAGAATGGACATTGGGCGCATAAACCCCAATGAGACGAAGAGCCTTATCCTTTATGGTAACGTCCAGCACGCAAAGCCTGCCCGCCGGATCCGCGAAGACAAGAACACACGCAGCCTTCAATGACTTGCTCACCAACCAAGAGACACCCCTCGAGCGTCCATCAAAACATGCTGAATAGAGGAAAACCCCTAGACAGAATGTTCTCATAGTCACGAGAAGAAAAAAACGGGTCTCTTGTACACAACAGATATTCACCCCGAGACGCTGAAGATCGCGAGAGAGCCTCGCCCTGCGAGACTCGGACCTCAGGCCTCGGGCATTCACACTTGCTAACCAGAGAGCCATGATGGAACCGATTAGGGTTGCTCTCCTGCATTGAACATGGCCGGGGTCAGGACACCGACGGCCTCTCCCATTGAGCCTGTACCCATCTCACTAACGATGGTGCCATCAGGAGACAGGCCGCCAATGTCCAAGGGGAACGTTAGCTTTAAAGCTCTATACAGGGAGGGGTGAACGAAAATCGGGAACCTCCTGAACAAAATTGTTGTAATTTTTGACGTTTTCGTCGTCAAACACGACATCGGTGGAAACATGGTAAAGGTTTCATTTGCATTGGCCATCATGGCCCATATTTTGCTGACCAGCTACCCCTGATCTCACCACAGTGAGAACCCTTCTTTGCGTTGGGGAAATTCCGGGGTTCTCCACATCTAGATTGTTCAATTTCCTGAAATTTAAAAAGAGTTTTAAATCTTTTAATTTTTTTGCATGTAGTAATGCCTTCTCTTCTGTTTCCTTGGAAATTCGGCACACATCTTCCCCTGTATTGTATAATGGTCAAGATTTTATTTTATTTTCTGTGGTGGCTTCAGAAGCATCCGAAGATGGACTTCTTTGGCGCTTTTGCTGTTCGTGTTTTGATGGTGAGGTTTTGAGGGTCTTCATGGGAGAATGTTTAGGTGATGTTTTTTTTGCAGGAGATTTTGTCGCAGGTCCCTTTTTTAGTGTGGTCATTGATGAATCTACTTCCCTAATAGGTTTAGTGATAGGGGGAGGGACCATGGAATGATGTTTAGTGACAGGGGAAGATGGTGCCGACAATGAGGTGCCAGATTTCTTCTCCGCGTCCTGTCGTTTGGATTTAAGTTCTTCCTTTAATTTTATGAGTTTTTCCTTCTTCTCGTAGGATGGTTCAAATTGAATTAACTTTTGTCGGAGTTTATCCGAGTAGCTGGCCGGAGAGTCGCCCTTTGCACTGGTAGAGGGAGTGGGGCTGTCTGTGCCTTTTCCTGTTTTTGCTGTGGAACGAGGTTCCGCTGCCCGGATCTTCCCTTTAGTCTTGCCAACGACCTGCCATTCCCCCTCTCCCTTCTCCCTAACCGCACTAGCCTCGGGCAAAGGCTCTTCTGGGAATGGGGGCTGAGGTTTGGACCCAACCGGGGGATTCTCCACACCGGTCCCGGTCGCTGGCATGCCCACTACAGGCGGGACGGATGGAACAGACTCGGCCAAAGGGGGATTTGGTTGGGCGGGAGCCAGAACATCAGAGGCCTTCATCTCTGTGCAGGAAGAGGAAAGGTGACCAGTCTTTCCACACTTCCAGCATGCCGGTTTACGACCTGTCACGATTATCGGCATCTTCTGGCTCTTTACATCCAGACAGTTGGGGATGGTGCGGAAGGCATCCTGATCGATCATGATCTCGAAGCTCCACCCCCCGGTCAGATCATCAGAGGAAGCACTGAGTATTTGGCCAAACTGGCCCAGATAAGCAGCCAAGTGCTCGCCGACAATCTGAGGAGGAACCTCATATACCAATACATTGGTCCTACGCCTGCCTTCATACTCGGTTCTCAGAATCAGGTCTTTGGTGATAAGATCGCGAGTAGCAGCATCTTCACAGTCGGCAGGCGTGGGTAACAGTACGTCCCACATAAAATATCCTTTCCCTTTCACAACCCTCTGAGGTTTAATGCCCAGAGAGTATAATGCTTTAATAACAGTGTCTTTAGTGGAACGACAAATCTTGCGCGAACGCTTGTCGACCACAAAGACTGACACAATTCTTTTTTCAACCTTTCGTAACTCCTCGGGATTAGGCAAGAGCCCATCTGCTGTCACCAGATGTGCGTAACTCTTGGCCCTCTCGAGGAACTCCGTAATGTTGATTTTACATTTCGGTGGGGACTTCCAGCATGAGGGCGTCTCTCCGGCCGCTATGTTTCCGTCCTGACAATGTCTGACTGGTTGCTTCTTGGCTACTTTCGGCCACCTTATTCTTGTCATGTTGATTGTTTGAAATATCAGCATTTTGGCCGCTTTCGGCCACCATAATTTGGTCTGGGACACTTGAAACAATGCCACTATTTTGGCCATTTGAGGCCACCATACTTTTTTCTGGACTCTTATTATTATTATCACAATTAGAGGACTCCATAGATTTTTCTTCAACTACAGGGCTTTCTTCTAAATTTTTATCAGGAGGGCCTTTTTTCTTTTTTTTTGAACCAAACAGGTTCTTTTTCACCGTTCTCCTGGGAGGCATTTTTTAAAAAACAAGACTTTTTTTTTTCCTTCACATAAAAAAAAAAAAAACAACAAATAAAAGTATAAATTAAACGAAAGATAAATAAATCACAATAACAAAAAGAATTTTAACAAGACAGAATAATAAACAGTTAAAGACGCAAAAAGTAACAGAAACACGTACGCTAAAACGACAAAAATACGTTCAAAATAAAAACAGCTAACAATTACAAATTACAAAAAAAAAAAAAAAACGAGTACGAAAATGAAAATCACATTTTAAAACGGAAAATAAACAAAAGGTATAATTTTTTTTTCAACAAAAAATACGAAACAAAGAATACCAAACGAGTTCACAAATACAATATGGCTGCCACTAGAAAAAACTAGTCAGCCCAAACACGAACGAAAATACGTAAACTAAAATAAAGAAGAACTAACGAATAATAAAATAAATGCGGAAAATAAATGCAAAAATTTACAATAAACACAGAAAAGACTTAAATAAAGGAATACAGAATAAATAACAGTTATTTACAACGAGAAAGAAACACTGAAAACACGTAGAAATAAAAATGTAAACAAAGAAAAAACGAAGTCTTACGAGGGGCAAAGAAATAAACAATGAAAAAATAAAGTTTGGTGTGGGGAAGTTACTGAAAAGGAAAAAATTAAATCTCAAAAATACGTATTAAAAAAAAGGAAATTAATAATAAAGAAAACAACAAGGGATCAAGTATAAAAAAATAGAGGGGAGGGAAATGAAAGAAAAAATCAAATCAAACTTTTGGCAAATTAAATCAAAATTTTTGGCAAAAAAAAGTCAATAAACTGAACGTAAAATAAAATAAAAATGAACTTAACGTGAACAAAGGGTTGAAATCAAAAACAGTTCGTAATAACTCGCAAATACGTCTGGCGTCAAACACCGGTCGTATACAGTCGGAAAAAGAACTCCCCTCAAAGAGGTACCATAGCGAAGAGCGATATTTATTCTGTTTATAATACAGAAATGTGGCAAAAGGCCGAAAAGGGGATTGGGGAAAGGACGGTCTTCTTCTGTCTTAACTATAACTTAGCTAGCCGCAAGCACTGACCCAAACGTACGAAACAATATTCCTTACACCAAAACAACACATTCATTCGTACCTTTCTTACTACAACCACCATAATACCTCTTTGTCTCTATGAAAATACTAACTAGTCCCCATATTTACAATTCGTGGTCTGTGGGGGGAAGGGAATAAAACAACTACTCCAATGAGTATTTACAATATGCATATAAAAACTATTTACAAGAAACTAAAGAAAATAAGATTAGTAATAAAACCCCCCACAATTTCCTAAATGTGACAGAAACATCACTTCACTGGCCGAAATCAATGCGGGACTATAATAGTATAAACCATTCATTCATCCCAATCACTCACACTGACATGCACTCATTCAGACACAACAACAAATACGAAAAAAAAAAAAAAAAAAAACACTCACACGAAAACGAAAGGCGCCCCGCATCCACCAGCGAACTGACATCACTGACCACCTAACGTGGGAGGGGATGGGGAATTAAACTTAAAGAAAAAACAAATGGGGACAGAAATAAAAGGGGGCCAATGAGCATACATACCCTAGCTAAGTTAACTGAAAAAGGAAACTAAATCATCAAAATGGAAAACCTAAGCTAGCCTAATTTCAGGATGGGTTGCACAAGTTCAACCCAGGAAGAGCAATATCCTGATGCCTAACCGGCATCAATGTGCCACTCCAAGTCAGCTCCTTTCACACGACACAATTAACAAGTCATTTTTTACCCAATTAACAATAAACTAAAGGTTGTTTTTGACATCAGCCGCTAATTTGACCTTATGGGACTTATCAGATTTATTATTGAGACAGGAGTAAACGGTTGTGCCATTAACATAGATACCAATTTGAGACCAGATGATTCGGGAAGGTCATTAATGAAAATTAAAAACAATGTAGTACCAAGAATAGGGCCCTGGTGTGGGACACCTGCATTAGTACTGTTGTAGTGTCCTCCCTCTTAAGAGTTTATGTTAGACTCTTCCGCCTTCTATAAGTTTAGGAGAGAAGATTCGGAGGAACAGTGATATATACTGTTCATCTGTCAAACTCTCTGCCTCGGCGGAGAGGAACCGGGACGAGGATTTGCCGCAAGGCAAAGTTTCGTCCGGGGTTGTAGACAATCCCTGAATCCGTCTAGGTGGGCTCAAAGGGAATATTTTTGGCCGAGCCTACGGGATCAGAATACCCACAATAAACCGGCTTTGTGCCACATACACCCTCGTGGTGGTGGTGGCGGCTGTTAAATATAACAGGGATTGGATTGAGTGCTGGTTCATTCGCGGCACTCTTACTAGTCGTGTAATACTCTTCTGGTGTACTTAACCATTTACTTGGTCACAACATCTTGGCGACGAAGGATTCGAAGAAACTGATTTCACGTTAAATCATAAAAAAATGTTTGCCAGTGGTGAATAAAAAAATTCTACTCCAACTCTGCGACAAAAGGGTATCTAGTGTTAATTACAACACTGACAGTGGAAAAAAAGAAACTTTTCAAAACAAGAGGGTTTGTACAAGTTCAATTCAATGGTTGGGAAGAAGGTTGGTGGACCTTGTTATTTTTTCCATTCCAACAAGAATCGTACAAGTCAAACAGACTTATTTAAGAGGATAAAGAGAAGAAAATTTCCCCCTCTCATTTCTTAGTTTTATGCAGTAAAATGAACAAATTTAAGTGTAATGATAGAGTTGTTGAAACACCAACAGAAACAACAACTACTGTTGGAAGAGAAATATCAAGTAAGACGGATACATCAACAGCAACAACATTTGCTGTTGGAGCAGTAATACCAAGAAAGATGAGAGGAATGAATTCCAACGAGAACAATCAGAATACCAGAAGAAATTTGAGGAATTGCACCTAGAAATTCAGGTTAGGCAACAGAAACTGGAAGAATGTTCCTTCAAACATAGAATGAGCAAAGGTACTGTATTTTTCATTAAAAAAAAAAATCAGGACAGCATTAGCGCGTTCTCTCAAAACGCGATATGGAGTGCTATTGAAAACTTCACATTTGCACCTGAACAAGAAATTACATTCGCATCGTACTTTAAACTTTACGAGGACTTATACAATACACATTTTGCAAATTGGGACAGCTTCTGCACATATATGGCAACAGTAATCCATTTCGGCCTGATCTGTCTCTTTTAAAGGCAGAGGATAGCAGAAAGAGTCAGGTACAGGGAATCGACCATTTTTCCAGCATTTTTAGCAATAGACCATACGTACAAGTTCCACTTGAGGTTTGCAAAGTCCCAATATGCACTCAAGGTTCGGTGCCTTCCTGAGAGAACACCCACATCCATCGCGATAGGCTCAAATTCAGGGTCTACTCGGGGATGATGGAACGTCACTCATTCGGTTTTGCATGCAATGAATGTGACCAATCAGTTTCTCCCTCTGAGCTAGGTCAGATCAGCTGCCAGTCTCTGGCCATCTAGAGTTTTGTTGGTGCACCCATATACAATTGTATATATATCAAAATAGATAATCATAAAAGAACTGAGCATACTTCTAGGTAAATCATTTATGTAAAGTAGAAAGGATGTTGAACCGAGAAGCGAGCCTTAGAGGACGCCTGCTTTGACTGCTTGCACATCAGTGAAGTGGTCGATAACAACGACCTTCAGGAATCTACCCGTTAGGAAGGACTTAATAATTGAGAAGACTCCATAGCTTATGCAGTAACTCTCTGTGCCATACCTTGTCAAAGGTTTTTGAAATATCTAATGCGACCATCCTTGAGATGTATTTATTGATTCGTGCCTTACTGATTCTATGAGCAATAACAGTTAAGATATCAGCATCGGAATGAACCAATTGAAATTATACTGCTTGACGCTCAATAAGTTGTCCATATTAAGGTGACTAGCAACCTTCTCGTGGTTACAGCTTCAACAAGTTTGTTAATAACACTGAGGAGGTTGAATGTTTACTCGCTTTCTTGAAAACAGAGCACATAGACTTAGGAAGGATTACTTTGTCAAGCAACGGTTAAATAATTTTGCTAAGATTGAGTATAACTTTTAAGAATAATCACTGGGATTTTATCTGGACCGGTAGCCTTCTTAGGGTCAAGACTTTTTATAAGTCTTGAGATTTCTCGGGCTGTCATAACTTTGCTCTGTGAGATAGGAGAAATCGGGAAAGATTGACCTCTTCATCTAACATGGAAGCACAGAACATGGTGAAGGCCTTTGCCTTATTTAATAAGAATGAGATGACCCCATGGCCATTTATGATAGTAGACACCGATGTTTTGCTTCTATTGAGAATTTGGTTAGAAATCTTCCTGAACTCCCGGGATTCAAGTTGTTTGCTTTCGATCTGAGATTGGAATGCTTGGGCATATAAGCACTTAGCATTTTCTAGAACTCTCCTGCAATGATTTCGGGTAGTTCTGAATTTAGCAAGTGTCCTACTACACCATTCCATGTGATATATACTTTAGTAGTGCTTACAGTGAACTATGGCTGCAGCACATTCAGAGGTGAACCAGGGCTGGCTGTTTGTTTGTTTTTCTGAGGTATATCCAGAAAGGATCCATTCAGGGATAAGGGCGGCAGTTTTAGAGGCAGTATATTTGAAGAAGGTTGAAAAGGGAGCTTCTGCCAAGTAAGATCTGATGCTACCCCAGTCAGCTTTCGTGTACCAAAAACGACACATGGAACGGTACATCAGGAGATGCCTTTGGTTTAGCATCGACTAGTAAATGGTCTGAATATCCTGGGGAAGGGGTAACACTTCAGCTAGCCACTTTACAGGGCAGGATATGAGGAGGAGGTCAAGAAGTTCTGTTACATTAGAAGTAGAGGATATTATCAATAGTCTCAGCTATTTAGTCAAACATTAGAGTTCCGTCATCCTCAGGGTGGATAAAAAGTACAGATGAAAGTTGTACCGTGGACAAGTGCCACCCAGATACGGGAGATCAGAGTTTTCGTTAATATAGGCGCCGATCCTGTAATCCGTGGCTTTAGTGATTTCGATGGTCATGTTTTACTATTGTGGGTAGTAGTCCAGGATTTCTATTGGTGTGGAGAAGTTAGAAAATTGACGCCGCACATTGGTGTAGGAGATATTGAATCTGTGGTCTCCATTTTTACTTTTGTTTTTATGGGATTGGGTTTTATTTTTTGTTCAGTTTTGTTACTTAGACATCATATAGAGTGATTAGGTGAAGACTAGGTAGTTAGGTAGCCACACTCACAGAAGATGCATGCATGAGAAGGCCTTATTCCTTTGATACTTTAGTAGAACTGTAGCTTGCCTGCAGACTGTAGTTTTCATTAACTGATAACTTGTTCTGTGACTTTTACCACATGCTCTTTCTGACATCTCTCATTTTGATGACTCCGTTTGTTCCTTATTTCTTGGAATCTGGAACCAAGTGGCATATTAATTTTACTCTGACGGGCATAACAACACACCAGAGATACACGGCAAATTTATAGATTTTGAAGCGGTTCTTTAAAGATCATTAAACGCACTAGTTTCCTCACTCCTAAAAAGTCTCTTGCCAACCTATAATAGAATATACGCTAATTATTTAAAATACTTGCTACTAAAATAAATATTAAAAAAAGATTAACCAAACCATATCAAATATGCACGTAACTTTTTTTTTTTTTACAATTCTTTCTTTCTTAACAATTTTTGGGAGCAAATATTATCCATATTGTTTTTATCTTCCAGTCTAAACGCCTAGCAGCAACTACTGATATGATAGAACAGGGTCATGATTTGGTTGCAATAGAATCAGACCCCATCCTCGCACAGGATATAACCACACGGAATAAATTGGAACGTATTCTAAAACTTCGAAAATTCGTGCACCGGCAAATCGTATTGAGTGAGCGTGCATGCGCGATATGTATAAGATATCTTATTATGGTAAGATGAGCCTTTACCCTAATCTCAGATTAATATTTAAACGATTATGTCATTGGCCTTCTTTTATCACTTTCGATTTGTGTTGAGAGATCAGCGTATTTGATCATAGTTTTGATGCCAAGACAATATCGAAATGTAAATATGATTATGCGTGACAAATGGTTGATTTAGCAGAAGTCTCAACTTATAATTACAATAAACACAGAATGATTGTTCGAAATAAAACTCTTTCACTTCCCGGTCACTAAATATTTTATGGACATACAAATCGGCCAAATATGAAATCCTCTCTTACACAATATAGCGTTTTAAATTTCAAATTGTACAGATATCAAACTTTACAGAAGCGAGACTTGGGAAGCAAGTTTTCTTTTTAAAGAAATAAGTTACATTAATTATATGGGTGTTGTGTAGATTTTAATTTGTTTTAAAGATTATGTATCATTTGCTTTAAACAATTTTGATTTTTTGAGGATAAGTATTTCAAGAAAAGCCAGTGATTGTGTTGATAATACAAAATGGGAATAAATTTCACAAATAGGATTTTCAAGAACATTTCCCTCATATATCGGTTGATGTGTAAATAACTGATAAGATGATGAATAGGAAAAGAATGCAAAAATATATATTTTAGTTGAATTCATTTAACAAAATCTAAGTGATCAGTTATGTGAACAATTTTTCTCTGACTTCTACCCGTCAGGAGCTGATAGCCGTAAAAATAAATCGGTGGATATTTTTATTAGTAATATTTTAATTTTATATTTCCTACAATGAAGAATTATTTTTACATAATCAGCAACATCTAACAGCAACAAATACCTTAGAAAATAGTTGCGTGTTCGTTTGTTTAAAGTCCTCGTGTTGAAACATATTTAATTGTCCATTCTTTCTAACATTCAGGGTTTACAAATGAAAAGTAAATCTATTTTCTTTAAAAACAGTCACATTGAGTTTTTAACTGTCATCATACGCTACAATTGAAGAAATATTAATCATAAGAGTCGTTTTTATTCATTGATAGCTTTTTTCATTACACACTGATTACATGAAGTATGAAAATAAATCAGAATAAAAAGTTAATTTTAATCACTTTTAATGTAAAAAAAAATATTTTATTAGAAGCAAGTATTTTATTTTGTAATTTTCCCGATATTTAATGGCACCAAAGCCTTATAAATTAAGGTAACGGCTATTGATCATATATAACAGTACATATATATAATTAAAAGCAATTAATTCAACGAAAGTCTACAGAGAATTCATAAAAGATAAAGTATTGAAATCGGAAAGAAAATTATTATTCAATGTGAAAGTATTAAAACACAGATGTTAATATCCTGTGTGATTTAACACTGACCACTAGTAATTACTACCTCACTCAATTTGATTACACTGAAGAAATGTTTACATAACAATAATGTTAATATTGTTAGTAATTGAAAAATCGATAATATTTACTTTAAAAAAGCAACAAATAAGTAATCACACTAGAATGAAAATATGTAAATGCAAAATAAAATAAAAAATTGAAAAATCCGAATGACCAAAATTTAATGCCTTTTTTTAACTTTTTTTAAAACTTTTGTATTCTAATGGTTGCTAATTATTTACTTTTTTAGTGCAAAAAGCTATTTGAAACTGATTTAGGATCTTCCGATCCATTGCTGACACGAGAAGAACTAAACACTTTATTTTATAAAGTGGATGATATCAAATCTCTTGTGGATGAACTGAGTGGACGCCTGGAGGAAGCTTTTGTTAACTGGTCTGCCGGTGTTCGAATCTTTCCAGCTTATCAGTCTGTAGTAAGTTAATTATCTCCGTTCATCCCATTTTTACATGTATTTTGTTGTAGTAATTTCACTCATTATTCGAACGAATTAAATTAGACAAAAGAATGAGACTTTTAATAAAGACTCTCATAGCATAGTATAACAGTCGGTTAAAAAATACCTGTTTTTATTTCATTTTAAAAATAATAGTCATAATTCTTTTTTCTTTTTTTTTATTATGTGTTTTCATTGAAGAAGAAAATGATCCAAACATTCATAGGCGGTTAGTGAATACTTATGGAAAGGATACACTTGACGTAAAGAGATGGATCATCAGTGTTCCCATCTAAAACAGAACTTTCTTGCAACTTTGCAAATACATTGTATTTTGATTGAGGATGTATGAAGTTGTAGCGATGTTACTATCACGTTGCAATCAACTATTTTCTTGGCCACCAAAACTGACCATTCATCCCCAAAGTTGTCACAACGTTATAGTAACGTTTGGAAGTGTTGTAGCTGAAGGAATCCACACTGGTCAAATAACACCAGAATACTTTTTCTTTGCGTGACGTGACAATATGTATAGAAGGTATAAAAAATTGTTCGTATTTTTAAAAATTGAGAATTAGTTATTTAGATGAGGTATGCACGTTCAATCTTCCTAGAATTTATTATCCATTTTCTGTTATTGTAAAGTTACTATGCAACATAGGGATTCTACAAAAAGGTTTTGCAACGTCTTTTTGTTAGCTGGGTTAATAGCAATTCTAGAAAGAAAGGAGAAGCAAAATTTAGTGAAAGGCAAGCTGCTGCTATGAATAATGGTAAGGCCGAAGAGGCTGATACTCTCATTACAAATGACAGAAGAATCAGTATTGCAAAACTCTCTGAAATCTTCAGGTGAGCTATGGTTATGCCTGCAATTTAGAGCAATTTCATGAACTCTCAAATGTTTATGCAAATGCTGACAAACTCCAAGAAGGAGCAGAGAAAGGTTTCATCTAAATGAGTCTTTAAAGGAGGCGTTCAAAGAACAGTTATTCTCCAATGATGATTATGAAAGAGACAAATTTCACAGGAATATGAATGAAGCCAAGAAGTTTCTATGGAGCAGATACACATACCTTCATTTAACGGTAGAATACCACTATTGAGAAGGAAATTGACTATATTGAGGACTAGATTAGGAATCTCAGGGTTTTTGTGTTAATTTGGTATCCTTTGAGTGATTCTACTATTAAATTTGTTGTTATTAAAGGAGAGCAAGTATTACTTTTGACCAACCCTTCTTTATTTTACTTTTCTCTTCATAACTTTTTCTATTGAAAAAAGTTTGATATATTTTGAATTTTTCTATTCTGGCATCCAATTTTAAAAGGAATTGCTAAATAAGAGATTGCTTAATTTGTTATATTTGTATCCCTTATATATTATATATTTGCAGTTATAAATACTGTTTACTACTGCAATTTAATAATTGCCGTTATAATTAACTGTTTTATTCTACCGTTAACTGTGTACTTGCCTTACAGAAGCTTTTTGTCTGCTTTCATTGTAAATTACATAAACATCGTTGGTACTTATTAATTCTGTATATGGTTACTATGCTTCTTGCCAAACGAAATTATAATATGCGGATTAAAATCATATTAAACATTATCATAATACTGTTATGACATTTATGAAGGCCCTATTTTGAGCTAGAATTAGAAAGAAATTGAAACATTACACCTGCATTTACTGTTAAATATACGCTAGGTATTTAAGAGACTAAACGTCGAATTCAGATATGAAAACTGTAGTAGTTGTTTTCTGTCTGATTATATTTTGTACAACACGATATTTTCATAATTTGTCATTTGTCTTGCACAATTAGCCTTACTCGCCAATATCAAAAAGACAGTCCTTACTCTGTGCTCTCTAAAAAAAGTGTGTGTTTAATTTTTTTACTTATTATTTTAATATACATATTCCTCATTTACATTATTTACAGTGTTGCTATGCTCACGGCATTTTGGTCGTTGTGCGCTCCGGCCTTATTCAAGTAGCTGTTGAACCTTCAGGGATTATCGAATTCATTTTAATCTACGGGGATAGATTGTCCTCGTTCCACTGTCCATGTCTAAAGATAATTCGTCTTGTCCTTTTTTACACTGCTCAGTTATTGATAGTTCTGTTTCCACTCAGACATAGACCTACTTGAAATTATCAGCACTCCTACTCTTCAAAATAACAACGACCCAGCTTCTGCAGGTAGAGACGGAACAGCCAATGAAGAAGATCGGAAAACTACCACACGGTCTTTCTACCGTACGAATATCGGAATGGATTAAATAGATCTGCAGTAGAGATCAAGTAAATATTCCGAAGCAATTCACGGAGACATCTCTTCTGCACAAAGCCTAACAGAGAATTTACAGATTTCATCCTTTGTAATTGTGGCAAATAATACCTAAGTGAAACTAGCCGACCCCTAAATGTAAGGCTGGGGAAATAACAAAAAGTTGTAATTAGGAGTGTGACAGTGAGATTAGGCATTGTTGATCATGTATGGAGGGAAATCGCGATGCTTACTAAATTCTGGAGAATTGAAAAAATAGTCAAGAAAGAACACTGGAGAATCAGATATCGAAAGAAACAGCGCATATGCGAAACTTTGACAGTCTCCTCAGTTGGTATACCATGCATATAAATACAATATAGGAGCCATTAATAAATAAAGAGAAAGAAACAGTGAACGGAGCAATATTTTGACAGCAAAGTTTCAGCAACCACAGTAAGAAATGGAAACGGTAACGAAGGGAGACAAGTGCCACCAATGGAGGAGGCAATAAGAGTACTAGGTTTAAGACTTCAACTTCTATATGCAAACTTTATTTATTGAAAACCGAAACAGGTTGACTGTTGTAGAGCACCTGCTTATCAACGTTCTCTTGAACCACTTCGTCAACTTACATCTCTATTAATCGAAAAATCTTTATAAAACTCATATAAAAATAACATTGAAACACATTTTGTATTCTGTGAGGATGTAAAGTTAATATTTTCATATATAATGCAAGGATCTCTATTTCTGAAATTTTCTACCTTATATTGCATTAGGTGAGATAATAAAAAATCACTAATTCAATTTGCCCAACAGAATAAGAAGAGTTTTTTTTTTTATCGCCGTAGTGAATTAGAATTTTTTCATAATGTGCAATTAACTTCCTCTGCTCGTAAATTAATGAGTTTACTGCACACGAAAATCATCGAATAATGAATTTAAAATGGTAAGAAAACACATTTGTACAACGAGGTTGGCATCGATTTGATAGCTCCAAGACTGACTGGGCACAATCCTTCTCAGAATAGCTCACTTTCTAAAATCATAAAACCATTTAATCAAGGGTTTGGTATTAGACAATTTTAAAACAATTCACATCGTTGATTTTTTTTTTCATTGTATTTAACCGATGTATGTATACAGAAAATAAAATCCTGTAAAACTATTTGGATGAGTTGTATTAGAAAGAAGAGAATATATTCCTTTGGTTGAAATATAAGTATATTTTGGGCAAGTCTCAGCAATACACATGTTACTTTCTATCTCCTCTAAATATTTATAAAAATACAACAGTTTTAAAAAATGAAAGTGAAATGTACCACACGAATAATTTGTAATTCGGTTTCATCTCATCTTTCAGATGGATAAAATGTATATTCTGACCGGCTATGAAAGTAACCTGGTACAAGCTCGAAAGGTGATTGAAAGCAAAGGCGGTGCTGAAGTATTTGATGAAATTATCTCAGGAGTACGTATTTACGTATAATACGATTTGTATTACTTTTCTTGGAACACGTTAAATATGACAAAAATGGTAACAAAATAACAAAATATCGTATTTGTATACCGTTAGTACTCTTTACAAGTTGCATTAATTATTCTGGTTTCATCTATTTTGCTTTCATAGAATTGGCAGGACTAGAATACTATTTGCCATAGCACTTATTCGTTTCTTATGAAGAGATAGGAATTCAGTTCATTTTGCAACGGTGCATCTTAATTGCTTCGTTCATACATAATTTAATTGCAGGTCTTCAATAAATCGAATGAAGTTTGTCTTTTTTTTATCGGAGAGTGCGTTTCCTGTAAAAATATATAAATCCTATATCTGACATATGCAAAATGCCACACGATACGCCTTGTCGCACGCCAAATGCTGCATTAAACCAACAACATACATAATTGATTGATATTTTGCCTCAAATTCTACCATGAATATATTTAAATTTGTCATTTTCGACACAACGACCGTTTGAGAGAGAACTGCCATAATTTAAATGAGATATACATATTTCTCTTATGTAAAAACTATATTGATGTATACATATAAACGAATATGTTTGTTCAGTAGTTATTTTTATCTTTTATTAATATAATGGTAATTTAAATCTCTTTAAAGGTATAATCAAAGTTCAGACAAAAACAAGTGTTCATTAGCCAACAAATTACGAGACTTAACAACATCGGAAAAAATTTGTATGTCACCACAATTTATAGTTGTGCGTGTTTTTTTAGTATGTTTTAGTCATTTTTTTTTTAATTTGTAATTCTTGGTTATTTGTTATTTAAATTGTGTTTATTGTTTTCTTAAGGGAATGTACTCACTCCCATATCACTTGCAATAACTTTTCAAGGACTGGTTGTTAATGTACGTTGTTTTAATAAAATATATTTTCCGTCAAATTTTAAAAGCTTCAAATACATCACATGCATGGCTGAATCTTTGTCTGAATAAGTTTAATTGAAGATTTATTCTCCTTGGGTTTATTTTCTCGTTATTACATAACTTGTTTTGGCAGAGAGTACATTTTTCCTACAAAGGTTGTTAACAATTTCGAAGGAAGTTATTTGAGAGAATGAGATGAATGTTATTATAGTTCCTGAAAACATTGATCGCATTTCCTGGTTGTTATCAGAGCAGCAATTAATGTTTTCAGTTATAAAGGTTATTCATATTATGTATGTTTATGATGATTTCATACACACCCCAACACATACTTACGCATATGTTTGCATATGTGTGTGTGTGTGTGTTTTAATTATATTTTCCAGGAACTCCCCATCATTGAAAAATCTTTTGAAGGTAAGATATTTTATTATAATAAACTACTTAGAATTTTCAAATTAAAAACATTTCGTTGCCACTGTTTTTTAATAAAAAATTGTATACAATAAATTAAAAAGTTGATTTTCATTCAAGTATCTATTTTTGACTGCTGAAACAGATTAACAATTCCATCTTACCAAGATTACAATTTTTAAAAAAATCTCCTTGTTTGTTTCATTTAACAGACTTGTTAGAACAACCGATGAGATTGCAAAAAAGAATGGCCTACAGCATTAGGGTAAATATATTAATGTATTGACAACAATTTACAACTTTTAAAAAAGGTGTTCAATAGGACGAAAACAAAAAAAATATATAGTTTTCTCATCAACCATTTATCTCCCAGTTTCTAAAGTGACCATATATATTATCTTCCAGTTTCTAAGGTGACAATATAAAAACACAATGAACAATAGTTCATTTATTAATATTCTATGCATTAGTGAAAATACTAATGTGTTCTGTGATAAGAGCTTAAAATAAATGGAAATGCACTTATTGACTATGAACTTTTAATCTTAAAAATGCTATTTAATTTCCAGTAACGAATAACTAAAGATGCAAACTTCAACATTAAACATACTAATATTTGTCCGATATTCTGCGATGTTTAATTTCAATGTTCATAACATTTTGGTGAGTGAGATCATTTTATTATCTAATTAAGGAATAAGAAATTAGGGAATTAGGGAATACGTCTCTGCTATTAAAGTACACAGTAAGAACCCATAAAAGACAAGGTTCTAGGAAAATAATAGAATTTACGTGTATATATATATATATATATATTATATATATATATATATATATATATATATATATATATATATATATATATATATATATATGCGTAAGAGAGGAGAGAGAGAGAGAGATTTTATTTCCAATTATTATCGTCTTTTATATTTTCATTAAAACAGTTTTGTTCTATTTTAGGAAGTCTTGAAATACACACCTGAAGAACATAATGACCATGAGGAAATGAAAGCTGCTTTACACGAACTGGCATACTTACTGGATAATTACTACTGCCTACCAAAGGTGTGCATATGCAACAATTAGTTCTGTCAAAAGATTTCGAAAAGGGCAAAATAATTCTATTCATAATGCCAATAAAATTATCACCACATGAAATTGTCCAAATGGCAATACATGCTAAAAACTACAAAAATCATGTTCATAAAATATGGCGTCAACTACATTATTCATTTAAAGGCTATCGAAAAATATAATAGTGCGATTTGCTATGATTTTAATTTAGATAAAAATGAATTATGCCTTCAGCTGAATTTGCACATATGTGAATTAGCTTTTTTTCCAAATAACAGTTTTTTTATTAAACATAATTAAAAATTGTGTTTCTTTTTATTCAAACGAAAGAAAATGACAGCATTCAAAACAGTTTTATGCTAAACATGTCAAACATCTTCAATTATAAAACAAGTATGTGTATACATCACGGGAACAAATATGTATGTGCACGTCATGTGACAAAACAAGACATGATTGATTAGCATATTTATACACAAGAATTTCATAGATACGTTAAAATTGAAATGAAAAATAAATAATGAACATGAAATTTGTACTTGATGCATTTCAAAACTATTCTCAACCGCCTAGTTTTGAAACGTCTTTTCCTAAGTACAAATTTCATGTTCATTATTTGATTTACATCTCAGTTTTAATACATCATAAGGAAAATGTAATCGATTATCTGAACATTTTGACAAAAGTTTACTTGATCGAAAGAAAGAATGTCGACGATATAAGACGTGAATCACAGAAACCTGAAAATTTACCTTTGTTGACGGAAATAACAATTACTTTATTAATGTGATATAGTTTTGATTTCTGCATTTCTCTTTCTGTTTAAGGAACCGGAAGACAATTGTGCTTATTACATTTTGAAATCTGGTTATATTGTGCAGCAGAAAGAGAATGTTCGAAAATTACGTTATCTTTTCTTGTTTCCTACTTGCTTAATTATCACCAAACCAAAAATTGCATACGGGTAAGTTTCTATTCACAAAAATATCATATATATCGCCTAAGAAATACTTTCTTTGCCTTATCCATGCGTAAACATTTACGAAAGAAATAAAATAATTTAAAATATGATTAGTGCTGTAGTTTCTGAGTCTGAGTTATTATCTTAATAGGAAGAATTTTGATTTACTTGTTGTCACATCAACCAGCGTAAAAAAAAAAAAAAGAAAAAATAGCTATTTGTCCGGGGTGCGATAAACATCATTTATTAAATATCAAGAACTATTTTTCTCTCTCTCTCTCTCCTCCCCCCTTGGGAATGTAGCAGTTGCTTTTTCACTTCACTTAAGTAGCAACAAATGACCACGGCAACACACAATTACACCGTGAACACATTTGACTTCATTGAAAAATGTCGCACAACTTGAGCGGCGACATAAACTCGCACTGAATATTCCTGAAGTGACACGTACATTCGCAACCGATGTCTTCACATTGACAAGGTTATTGATTCCAATCGCTTTTTGCATTTTGCTATATTTGTCTGCATACTAGAGATGTAAATAGAAAATCTATAACCAGACTAAAGTCATCAGATTCTGATTACTATCTTCCAAGATTCGTCACCCCGCATCACCGCATCACCGATTTCACAACACTTATATGATTTTTTTAAAATGCTAAACTGAGTGAAGGTTATGTCTTCACTGCTTCGAAGGTCCCCATCTTTTACCTCACCGAGGAAGTATTAATAACTGCCCTCCGCCTGAAGCATCCACATTCTCCATTAAACCTATCCCGTTGCCAATTGCCAGTCCAAGTGACCAAGTGAGGTATCATTTCCTCAATACAGTCCTTCTCTGCATATAATAGTAGAAGTAGAGACTACCACTGATCCATTTATATCAAAATGTCCTATATCTGTGGGTAATGTCTGTAAGAGGCTTGCAAGTGAAAGTAATCTGCAAGTCTATTCACAGATATTTGGACCAATAATTGTGATCATTACAACTTGGGATCGATGTCTCGTGTGAATGGGAAGGCAAGGAGTTCGAAATTCCATGAAGGTTACCCGGTTCGACAAGAACCTGATGATAAACGGAGGGCACAACAGCCCAGCCGAAACGTTATGATAATAACAACAAAAAATGAGGACAATAATCTGTATATAAATAATTTAAATATTTATTCAAAGCTGCTCATTGTGTTTCAAATTATATTTCTTTGCAGAAACGTTAGGTTTGGTATCAAGGACGTCATTCATTTAAAAACAATAATTGTGCAAATAACAGGTAAGCTTTAATAACTGTTTCTTAACTTACTGAAACGTACAAATAGTTCTATCTTCATACCAGAGTTGAAGAGATTGACGTGTCATATTTTCTTAAGAGCACTATTTGTAATGATAATTAGTTATAATAATAGAATTAGGCGGCCAAGAATTCAGTTCCGTTTCTTAATTAGACTTTGCTTTGGACATTAAATTTATATAATATTTTCTTTCACTATCTTCTGCCATCTTTCACGTAATTTCCTACTAAAGAAACTCTAGATGTCTTTTGAAATCTTTCAGGGATTCTTTTCATTAAGAGAATTCTGTAAAGACCGTGATAAATTGTAATCTAAAAGTGCAATATCTAGTGAATACATCGGAAGAGTGAAAACATCACAGACAAGCTGTAAAAACATTTAATTGGTTATGAAAGAAACATATGTTCTAGCGCTGTCACGAAGGAATATTAAGGACGTTGAAATAACTTAGTAACTACATAAAAAATAAATCAGGTCTAGTGCAATTTTTTTTTTAATTATATACTAAATTTCATCTAATACAAGGTCCAATAGCCAATTAAAGTCATTGCCTAGATTAAACTACCTACCATTTTTCATCTTCATATTCTTTTTAATCCACAATATTGGTATTATTAACACTTAAAGAGTATGTTATTGATTTTGCGTCAATTATTCGTTTTAATCTAAGTAATCTTTTCAAATACTTTTTTGTTCATCTTAATAAAAGCTTCACAAAATCCAAACTCAATGCTGTAAAAACGATAACTGACCCAAATGTTTCATCTTCAAAGTTTTTAGATAGATTTATTCTTTATATCATTCATACTTAACCAAGTATGAAATCTTCTCGTGTCGCTATAATTATCCCTGGAGTATTTGAAATGTTTTGTATACGTACAATAATCATTTAATAATTGTTTAAAGTTTTGATCTGAAGAATTTATGGAGTAAATTGTTCTAGTTCCTTCTATTTTGTTTGAATCTATATCAACATTTTTTTTTAATTTACAAACATAATTTCCACCTTCTCCAATTGTTTTTATAAATACTTAAAATACTTCAATAATATATTTTACAATTGATGTCAGCGTTGAGATAGGGTGTTTAAAAATCTAATTAAATTATAATTAAATTATCTTGTGCGGCTAGTATTAGCATTGACGTAATTCTATCACTTAGGAAAATGTTTCTTAGTAGCCTATACTTTCAGTTTGGGAACATTTTTGCAACATCTCTAGCTTTAAAGTGCTTTTCATTGTTGAGTCCTATTTTCACCACATGAACACATATACCTCCAATAATTATATAGTCATAAAAATTAACAATTTCATCAGTTTAATTTTTGCGCTCTTTTTCAATCAGCTATTGCTGATTTTTTGTTTTTTTAATTTCCTTCAGTTTATGTCATAGATTCTTCATTTATTTTAAGGATATCTTTCATTCTATAGAAAAATAATCTACGGTAAAGTTAGCTACGTTCGAATTATCAGGACCTCTATAATCTTCCAAATATTTTGGTTTTAATAAGAATATTGCCTTATCAAAAAAAATTTTTGTTATGGTGAATAATGTACTGAGAATTCTTGCTTTATTTTATGTCTTATAAGAAGGCCTTTAAATTTGAAATTAGTGAATTCCATTCTATTATCTGTCCTCAGTCTTTTAACTGAACCAAAGTGTGCCATGTTTTTTGCTTGATTGTTTTTCTCTGCAATCTTTAATTTTAATCTTTAAAAATATGAAATATTCAACCCCGAGTAATCATCAATAAATATTATTACATATTTTGAGTCATTTGTAGAAGGATATATTATAGCGTACAAAAATTAAGGGAAACACTATTTTCTCTAGTAGATTGAACTGAAAATATATTTTGCTTATAAGTAGCATATAGTGCATTCTCTAAAATACTCTTTCTCTTTACATGAATTGCAGTTAGTAAGCTTATGCTTATACTTCCTTCTGTTGTTTTAAGTAAGGTGTCAGCATTCTGAACTCTGTTAATATTAATTAACCTATTATCATTTTTAGTGAAGTTAATGCCGTGTGATATACTGCACTGATTCTGGGCTTATTATTTTAATATAATTGTTTCTCAGTATTTCCAGAACGCAGTTTTCGTTATTCCAAGTATCTCTTATTGGTGATAAGCTTTTATTATGCAGGAACTGTAAAAGTAATGCAATTTTCTTCATATGATGCATCATCATTGGAGTTTGAATTTAATTCAAGAACAGTCGAGAGTTTCTGTAAGCACATATAGGACAAATTTTATATACACTATTTATATTCGGACTATTGTCTTCAGCTTTGTTGTTGTTATTACAGCGTTACTCAGGTACCATATCGATTTGGGTAACCAGTGAATTCAGAACTTAACCCATTATTTAATCTACGTGACTAGAATGTTTCCGTTCACTACTCATGATATATTCTAGTCGTTATTTTGTACTGCTCAGTCATCCTTCGCCCGTTTCCACTGAGTGCAAGCACACTGCTCGAACCAGAGATTGAACTCACAACTACTATATCACCAACTTCACAAACCAACGCTTTTATCCACTAGTCCATTGACTCATAGTGAAAACAACAGCAGTCCGAATGTAAATAGTTTAAATAATGGTAACTCCTCACCCCAGAAATTCAGACAAAGACAGAAATTTTATTGCCCATAATTCAAATTTTTATTCATCCTGTAGAAGAGTAGTTTGTTGTTTTTTTTTACTAGGCCCATAACCAGTTGGCGTGAATGTAAAAGCTTCTTATCTAAAAACAGCAACTCAGATGGTAATGGATAAAATATTTACACATGCATAGCTTTTATTTCGTGGAATTGACAGATATACAAAATTCAACACATTGATGCCAGACATCATGTGAAATGACGCAAATTGAGCAGGACAGGATATTTATTTTGTAAAATTACAAAATTGTGGCACAACGCCATAAATTGAGCAGGATAGTAGTTGTAAAACATCATGAAATATAAACGGCATCAGTACAACTCAATTTTACTTTATTCTAACAAATCGAGAAATTTCTTTTCATTTTTAGAGAATCCAGATGATCAGCACAATGAGGGCAGTAAGAATGCCAAGAAGAATCTGGTAGAGACAAAAAGTGATTTGGAAAAATTTCTAAGAAATTCTGATTCCAAGCAGGTGAGGTGCCAATATTTTTCATTAATTCTTTAATACTCAATATTAAAAATGACTGAAAACACGTCCACCGCCAATTGAAGTTCGTTTCTGCAAAAGGACTAAATGGGTGTCTCGCTGCATGTGACCCTAATAAGTGATTATGGATTTGAAGTACGTATTTATTGAATCATAACTTATTTGAAAATCATATATTCTTGAATCAGGTTTAATTTGAGGGATTTCATGAAATGTCCTCACATTTTTTAAAATCTAAATGTTTTACTGAATTTTTATTGCATTAATCAATACAGGTAAAAAGCTGGACTATGTTCTTATGAGCAATTATGAAGTATGCCTCCGAGAAATTAACGCTCCTGGTGAACATTGCTCATGCTAGAAATGCAAATACAACATATTTTTAAAGTCTCGGTGAATGTCGAAAAAAAATTATATTTTTCAGTGTATCACATTCTTCAAACAGATACATGCATATAATCAAACACACTGGGGACTTGTGTACACAACTGTGTGCACAATATACACTAAAGCATATCTGTCTGAAGAATGTGAACCGACAACAAGAATTTTACTCAGTGTTAATTCTTGTAGCTAACTATATCCAAATATCCCACTTAAATATTAATTATGCTATTTCAAAAATAAGCTTCACTATTTCTAAGTGTAGAAACAGATTATCAATTTAAATATTATCAGCTTTCACTTCATATTAAGTAAGAAAGTCATGTTTTAATTAGAAAAGCTTTTGTTTTTATGAACACATTATGGATGCGATCGTCTTCAGAAAAAAATCGAGGAATAATGAATTTTTACAAGAATTGTCTTCATTTTTAAACATTTTAATTAGAAAAAATTATAAACTTTAAATTTTTAAAATTCTTTATTACTTTGTAACGGCGAAGTAATATAGTTATTAAATTTAAAACTGTATTTACTAATCACAAATGAAAAAGCTCACTACAATTCAGCAAACGCCAATAGGTTCAAAAGTATTTTGAATTTTTTATGTCTACATAAACGTTCCGATTTTTGTAAATACGGAAGTTCATACACAACATTATCAGAAAATAAGATAGCTATATATGATAACTTTAAAATTTATTTGTAATTTTCTAACATTTTCTCAACAAGCGCCTTCGTAAGTAAAGCTACAATGCCCAAATACCTAAATACCTAAAATTCAATAAATTATTAGATTGTATAAAATGTTTTAAAATTACTGCGTAGTTTATATATATATATATATAGAGAGAGATAGATATATATTAAGTCGTTCAAATTGTATTCGTCGAGTAATTTCTTTCAAATTCTGTCGGCCTCACTTAAATTTCCAAAACATTAGGCTGTCAATAATGTCATAAAAACAACCTCTTCGTGTTAAAAAATTATTTCTGCTACATGTTAAACTAATATTCGTTTCAATTCAAATTAATTAAACTTTAAATCAGCTAATTTTCACAAAATAGCTTTTCGGAAAAGTATTTTCTAAAGATTAAAAAAATATTATTTTGTGTTGATAGATCTGTCAATATGGACGAATTTATAATTTTTTACTGACAAGAAGAAAAAGATTCCAATCAATTTAAATTCGGTTTGAAATACATCAACGTATTTTGCTTATTGTGAATATTAAATGTAATCTATTAGCTTGGAATTAAAACTAAAATTGATGTTTAAAAAACTTCATTTTTTAACACATTTTAAACTTAAGTATCAATTTATGTCTTTTACTTTTTTGAGTAATAAATTATTCTGAATCATTCACCCTAATTCACAATCACAATTGCAGACCAACGATCAAGCGCAGCTAAATTTTCCCACATTTGGGAATCATCCTTCGAATAGGAAATTCACTTTTTATTACAGAAAGATGAGATAATCGACTGAAATGTTATAAGCTTCAATTTGATGTAGAGTTAATGTACATATGAAATATCCTTTAAAAGATAAATGTTCAATATTTTGTTAATACAAATTAACATTTTTTTTAATATTCTTTTCTTGGAAAATTAATCCAAAATGCGATTTCTTTGTGTAGAAAATATCCCTTTTATATTTGATAACGATGTTCTTCACAATTTCACTTGGACATTCCACAATCGATTTTCAGACAATATTTAAAAAGTGGAAAATTTATCGCTTAAAACAAAGGATTTACAAAAACGTAAGTGCTTTACTTATTTCAAGCTTAAAATATGTGGTGTGTGTTTGTACATAGTTGACGTGTGTGTGTGTGTGTGTGTGTGTGTGTGTGTGTGTGTGTGTGTGTGTGTGTGTGTGTGTGTATGTCTGTGTATGTGTAAATCACTGGAATCATTAATAGTTTAATGCGAATATGTGGAATGTACGAAAGAGTTCATAGTCACTAGTAAAAAAAAATATATTAAAAGTTGACTCGTACTTTGATTGGATGGAAAATGTTTGCATTCCCGACGACATTATTATTAATCGAACTTACCGTTTCAGTCCCATGTTTTCGTAAAGTGTGAAGACTGACCTATTCTACTAATCAGTAAGTGCGGGCATTTAAAGAAAGCATTCATTTAAACATTTCTTTTTTAAAAAATCTCTCTCACTCATTTTCATCAAAATTCATCGAAATACTTTATTTAATCTATGCTTTCGCTATCTTTGTCTCTTTTTTTATTTGATAAAGAAAGCTAGAATAAAAGAAACTTGATCAAACGCTATTAATAAAAATTCAAAGTCCGAACAGTTTCTAGTTTCTATAACCCCTACATCTTTTTGTTTATATAATAAAATTAAGTTTTGAAATTGGTTTTCAAATTTGTTCTTTTTGTTTACTCATTTACTTATTTATTCAATTATTCATTTTAAAATGAGTCATAAACATTTCGGTAATTAAAAAATTAGAAATCAATTAGCGTTTCCTTATCTCTCAACTCTAATTGATTCCAAGCAATAATGGAAGGAATCAAATGATTAATGTTGGTTTTTGTATTTGTCTTCCAGGAAGCGAAACTTTTGCTGTTTACGCCAAGCCTAAAACTAATGATTAAAGAAACAAATAATCCAACGAAATACATTTTCTTCCTTGCGTCACATTTTGATGTGGATGATTGGGTTGAAATTATAGAGAATGTGAAAAATGATGGTAAGACAATTATAAACGATTTTGAAAAATCCTGATTTAATCAAATTCATTATTATTTCCAAAATAATATACTCAGTTAAATAATCTATTTCTCCGTCAAAAAACATTAATATAAAAATGTCGCTCAATTCTTTGTATTTTCGTTGTCAACATAACAAACATGTTTGATAAAGAAATGCATTTATAACATAAGTGAGTGGTGAGGTCAGATTTTCAAAACGTAAGAAATTTATGTTTAAAAGTGACATGAAAGCTATCTGGTATGATTTACTGAAGAGATAAGAGTACTTTTTACCGTCTCTGAGATAAAGTCTAGATGGTACTTTTTGGAGACTGTAAAAGCTGAAACAGATATCATAGTTGGGTTTGTTTTCCGAGTGAATAAATGAGGTTAGCATTAAATTCAATACTAACTGATGCTGCTTGACTTTCTTCTAAGTAGGGCTTTTTACGATTTGGCGGAGGAAACAAATCAGAAAAAAAGCCTTTTTAAATATTTTGAAAATGCTTAATTAAACAAGAAAATAGTGTTGGCTCTCTAAAGAATGAATTCAATGAATTATAACGATGTAGCGGAGCTAAGGCAAAGAGCCCGTATTTTTATCCACGTTGTTAAACAGGGTGACTTATTGGCCATTTGCTTGGGCTAAAGACCATCACACAATGAAGAATGTCCGTCTTGATGACGGATATAAAACATAAAGGTTGTCATCTGAAGACTACAAAGAAAGAAAAGAACCAACAACTAGGGAACGAGTTTTTTCTTTGTGAGATATTATTGCCTATGAAATATGTGAAAAGAATGTGTAAAGAAAATATTCACACGAAAGAAAATATTGTAAAAGTGGTAGCTATGGGTCAGATATTTAATATACGTGCTGTGAAGAGTATGACTATCCACGGTAGCCTATAATTCATACATACGACCATAGTGGAAATTGGCGATATAGCTGTGCTGATTCATTTATATCAGTCGAAAGCGTTCGAATGAGTTAACAGCCATTTCCCAGGGACGATCTTCTCAGTAAGATTTTCCTTTCTTTGTTTCTCCCCTTTTTGTATGCGAACGTCGGAGCTGTAGTGGAAGTGAACGGGTAAATTGTCCAAATCTGTTCTTCAAGGTTCTCCGACTTCACCTTTACGTCCTTATGTCTTTCTGCAAATTGAATTTGGAACCCGGTCTTGCATTACGTTACCTGTTTTTCATTGTGAGACAATATTATCTACGAAATTTGTGACCCTCATAAAAAAAAATTTCATACAAAAGAAAATATTCTAAAAGCGACACCTATGGATCAGATATTTAATATACGAGCTGCTTGTAATTATGTTTGCAACAGCATCTTGCATATTTAATACAATTTGTTGAAACATTGACGGTTTCTTCTGAACGTTTGCTACAAGTAGACCTTTGAATTCATAGCCAATAGAAAATTCATTCGCAAATTTTTCGGATAACAACAACTGAAAGTTGCTCGTAATAGTTACTAGCAGAAAGCCATTTTAACACTGTGGTCAGACTGACCACCTCTCAGTATTTACATTTTCTCCTTCGCCAAATACAAACTTTTCTGTCTATGAGTTAAGGATGAGAGGAAGACACAAATGCCTCAGTCACAAAAATACCGAATAGAGGAAAGGCGAAGTGGAGGGAGCTTTAATCGTCTTAAAAATGTCATTACTCAAAAAAGAAAAAAGAAAAAAAAAAGGAGACCCAAGAAAAGAAAAATCAGCCACTGGAAACGACGTTTAACTTGGCTACCTCAATTTCTCCGACAAGAAAAAAATAATAAAAATCTGCCCACACAAAAGTACGAATTTATATTCACATTCGTATTCTTGCCACCGCCATTAATAAAACAACTTACACTACCAGCACTACTTAAACCATCAAAACAGCATAGAACTCACCCCTGAGAAAATACACAGGGGTGAGTTCTATTTAATTAACAAGGAAATCTTAACTCATAATGTAAGAGGATGATTTCCATGTTAACTTGGGCATATTTATGAATAATAATGTACAGCCAAAGATATTTGGGACTGGAAAACTATAGTTTGCGGAACCCAAAAATACAGGCTGCTCACTGGGAAAAATCAAATAAAATAATTGTCGGACTTTTATCCATTTCAATATATATATATATATATATATATATATATATATATTATTTATTCTCTCTCGCTCTGTGTGTGTATATATATATATATATATATATATATATATATATATATATAGAGAACGAGAGAGAATAGTGGCTATAAATGCCCAAAACTCAATTATATAAAAAATGAAAATGGACACCATAGAAAAATAAACCCCCATACAACCAAATGATAAGAAATAAGTTAGTATAAAAATTCCTTGCATTAATCGATTAACATTTTCCTTGAGAAAATAAACTCAGTACAATTTTGTACTGAAAACTTGGAAATGATTATTAAAAAACATAATGCTAATATCGTGAGTAAACACTTAGAACAAAATCAAAAAAATATAGATCCTAAAATAAAAAGAAATAAAGATAAAAAAAATTATGCAACTGCAGAAATCCTCAAAACTGTCCTCTTAATAATAAATGCCGTATTTAATCAATTATTTATCAATGCAATATCTCATCTATTGAATTTCCATAGTTAAATTCTACATTGGATGCATATGAAATTAATTCAAAAGAAGGTGAAGCCAAACATCATTTAATAATAATAAATACCAAAATCAAACGTCCCTATCCAAATATTTCTGGCACTTAAAAGAAACGAATAAAACACCAACGGTAAAATGAAACATAATAAGAAAAGCTAGAGCTTGTAGGTCATTAAATGACCCATGTCCTTTGTACATAGATGAAAAATATACATTATTAAGTTTCTAAAAAATAAAATTTTACTAAATCAAAGACATGAAATAGCTATTTTTGTAGGCACTGTCAAATATTTTCCTTAAGTAATAATTAATTTTGAAAAAATAAAATAATAAAGAATAGCGATAAAACATACATTTTTATATCTGATCTTTAATTAGTAATTAAATTCAAATATATTTACTTTTAAAAATACCGTATAGTTATTAGAAAGTCTATAAGATTAAAATTTAATTAATAAAATTTAAGTATTAATTGTACATATTTAAATGGCCCTTTTAGAAAGTTTTTGCGTATAAAAATATGAATTGAGCGGCTGAATGAAAATGCCTACTTATTTTTATCAATGAAAACCCAAACGACTCACTGAATA
This sequence comes from Acanthosepion pharaonis, assembly GCA_903632075.3. NCBI lineage: Eukaryota > Metazoa > Mollusca > Cephalopoda > Sepiida > Sepiidae > Acanthosepion > Acanthosepion pharaonis. Next base: position 212,354 of record CAHIKZ030004322.1, on the reverse strand, counting down.
ACAGAAGTAAACGTTTGTTAGCAGATACCCCCACCCCACCTAAACTTAAGACTTTGTAAGTAACATATATTGGATACATAAGCTGTCTAGGAAAATTACAGCCCCAGCCACCTCTAAATTAAAAAACATTTTCCTTAACCTCAACAACTCGTAATATCAATATTGTCTGCGCTTATAAAACTAAATTTCTTTGAAAGTTTATTCCTATCGTCGCTTGACGACGTAACGAGACTATGGATTTTAAGTTCAATTTTTATAATTAAATTTATAAATTTAGTTTCAGTTTTGAAACATGGAAATTTTCTGGAAATAATTATTATGGAAATAATTATAACACTTTGCTCAACTGTTTGTATCGAGCAATGTTTGTATTATAAAAATAAAAATAACTGCTAAGAACACCGGGTGATAAATCATACTGTATTGAAATAATAATTCAATATATATATATATATATATATATATATATATATATATATATATATATGTGTGTGTGTGTGTGTGTGTGTGTGTGTGTGTGTGTGTGTGTGTGTGTGTGTGTGTGTGTTCCGTCTACCCAATTTTACTCATGTGGCTTAGGTCAAACCGTGGTATGGTTTTCAGGCACTTTCCAAAGGTACCGCACGCTGGGTATATATATATATATATATATATATATATATATATATATATATATATATATATATATACATATACATATACATATATATATATATATATATATATATATATATATATGCATATACAATATAGTTATGTACACATATATATATATACATATATATATATATATATATATGTACATCTCTCTCTCTCTCTCTCTCTCTATATATATATATATATATATATATATATATATATATATATATATATATATATATATAGTAGTGGCCATAATATAAGGAACGGAAACAACAAAGACATAAATATGTGTATTACTTAAAAAGTAATACTTGATTAGCAATGAAATTTTTACCGAATAAGGGTGTAATGCATAAACATTATACAAAGTTACAAAAATTTACATAATAGTTTTTTTTTTAAATAAAGATTAAATGGAACAAAGGAAATAAGCAACTGGACAAAAGTTAAGGAACGATGTTAATAATTTGCATAAACTTTTAATTTACATTGTTAAAAAACTCGATGAAGCTTTTCAACAATAAGTAAAAGTTCATTTATCATTAGGAATTTATTTTTAAGCAATATAGCAAATTCTACACGCAAAACGCTCTCTTTTGAAGAAAAAAAAACTCATTATCGCTAACTATCAAGACAAAAAGTCAATTTCAGAAATTTCTGATATTATTCATAGGTCTAAAAGTGTCGTTCATCGTGTAATTAGCAGGTATAAAACCGATAAAACGTTAGATGCAAAACCAAAAACCGGCAGACCTCCAAAGAGAAGATCGAAGAATTGTTAGAATATCGACAAAAAACCGTTTTGAAACTGCTACATCAATTGCCCGTAAATTTAATGAAGAGACAGATAATAAGATCTCAAGAAAAACGGTTGCTCGCAGGTTAAAAAATGCAGGATTGCATGCCCGTATTTCAGCTTCGAAGCCTCTCATTTCAAAGCGAAACCAACGGGCACGCCTGGAGTATGCGAGAGAACATGTTGTTTGGACTGACGCACAAGGGGATACAGTTCATTTCAGTGACGAGTCCAAGTTTACTATATTTGGTTCTGAGGGCAAAACTTACGTACGCTGTAGAACAGGTCTTCTCAATGTGTCAAGAAAACCGTTAAGTTTGATGGCGGCAGTGTGATGGTGTGGGGAATGATTTCATCAGCAAGAGTTGGCCCTATCATCCGCATACATGGCAATATCAATGCTGAGATTTACAAAAGGCTTCTTCAGCAGCATGTGGTACCAAAATTACACCATAATCTTTATGAATCTCCTATTTTCATGCAGGCCACAAGTCTCAGAAGATTATGGCTTTGAAGAAGGAATCGCCCTAATAAAGTGGCCAGCCCAGAGCCCCGACCTGAATCCAATAGAAAATGTTTGGAAGATAATTGGAGAAAGTGCTCAGAAAAGAAACCCGAAAAACCAGGATCACCTATGGGAGTTACTGAAAGACGAATGGAAGGGAATTACTGCTGATTTTTACAATAAATTAATTAGATCATGTGGTCGACGATGCAGAGAAGTCATTGAAAATAAGGGGATGTTTACCAAATATTAAATTTTGTTGATATTTTGTTCACAATCAAGTATTAACAAGATCGTTATACACATATTTATGTCTTTGTTGTTTCCGTTCCTTATATTATGGCTACTATATAATATACTCTCCCGTCGATTTCGACGTATGAGGATCTGATAGCTTAGTTGATTCTATTATGAAATTTTGTGCGATAATCTTTAGTGGCACTTAAAACCCGCTAGTGATTTACAAAGGGGGCCGCATATGGAGCAAGAGTGAGGATTGTGAGATGAGATCACTGTTAGATTGGCTGACTTTTTAGATCTTGCTCTCGCTTCTTGAAGATGGTTCAGACAAGCAGATTGAAAACTGCTGAGTCCACTAAAACACGTTGATCTTCAAATATATATATATATATATATATATATATATATATATATATATATTATTGATTTTCCAAGCATAAACTTAGATGTGGCACAAGGCCGAAAGTAGGGGCACCCAGTGAGGATCCAACTCACTACTCAGTCGTAATTGTTCTAGAGAGACAAGCTTGCTAACCATTACACCACCTCAAGATACACACACACACACACACACACACACACACACACACATATATATATATATATATATATATATATATATATATTTTTAAAGAAAATGAATTTCTTTTTATGATCATTTTTTTTTTTTTTTTTTTGCAGGACCTAGGTACCTTTCGGCCAACGCTTCATCAGGGTCTTTCGTTGGCAAATGATTTTAAACAAACAATGAAAATGAAAAGAACGCCAAAATGGTATGGTTGGAACACGTCTAAAATTTTACGAAGATATATATACGTAAAATTAAAATAAATTTACGATTAAAATAAATGCGTAAATAATGAATTAATAATAATGAACCAACCTGAGCAGTAAAATAGAAAAATAAGTTGCTCATATATCAAAAATAAATTTAGCGATCGTGAAAAAATTCTCCTTTTGTTTAGAAAGCGATGGTTTAAATAATTTGAGACAGATGGCTTCCAAAATAGACAGATGATATTTGGACCTGCCTACGCATATAATTGAAAACGAGTGCATTGTGAAACGTTTTGAGCATGACTCATTTTCTAATAGGTGTTGCCCGATCGCCGAATCGTGAGCTGATTGCGAAACACGAATGCGATTATCTAAATTTAATTTAATGTGTCTGGGTACATGTTGTCCGATTCTTGTTTCCAAACGAAGACATGTTCGCCCTATATATTCAGCTTCGCACTGACATTTAAATTTATATATAATCGAACTTTTATTATGATAGGGCAAACGATCCTTGGAAAAAGACGGAAAAACAGTACGAGTACCAAAGACAACATGTACCTTGGCCGAAAAGAAGGTAGCAGAAACAACATCCGAAACTTTATCAGTCAAAAGTTTACATTTTCTGCCTAGCCAAGGTAATTTCAGATAAATAGGGCAAAGACCTGGGCCAAATTATCAAATATCAAAAACCTTACATCTATCAACGTTATGTTGATGATACTTTTTCTCTATTTAATAACATAAAGGAAGCCACTCTCTTTTGTGAAGCGTTAAATTCCTTGCACCCGTCTTTGGTCTTCACTATGGACGAAGAAATGAATAATTCTATATCCTTTCTAGATGTTCCTGTGGAACGAAAGAATAATATTTTCATCACTAGTGTGTTTCGTAAAGAAACCTTTTCAGGTCTTTACACTAATTGGAACTCATTTGTCCCCCATACCAGAAAAATAAATCTGGTTAAGACCTTAGTTCATAGGGCTTTATTAATTTGTTCCTCTAGCACACTTCAACAAGAGTTGAACAAAATTCGAGACATTCTCATCAACAATGGTTTTCCAGCCAACATTGTTGACCGCACAATAAAGCGGAAAATAGAGAATTTCAATATGCCCCAAAATTTGGCCCAGGTCTTTGCCCTATTTATCAGAAATTACCTTGGCTAGGCAGAAAATGTAAACTTTTTGACTGATAAAGTTTCGGATGTTGTTTCTGCTACCTTCTTTTCGGCCAAGGTACATGTTGTCTTTTGGTACTCGTACTGTTTTCCGTCTTTTTCAAGGATCGTTTGCCCTATCATCATAAAAGTTCGATTATATATAAATTTAAATGTCAGTGCGAAGCTGAATATATAGGGCGAACACGTCTTCGTTTGGAAACAAGAATCGGACAACATGTACCCAGACACATTAAATTAAATTTAGATAATCGCATTCGTGTTTCGCAATCAGCTCACGATTCGGCGATCGGGCAACACCTATTAGAAAATGAGTCATGCTCAAAACGTTTCACAATGGACTCGTTTTCAATTATATGCGTAGGCAGGTCCAAATATCATCTGTCTATTTTGGAAGCCATCTGTCTCAAATTATTTAAACCATCGCTTTCTAAACAAAAGGAGAATTTTTCACGATCGCTAAATTTATTTTTTGATATATGAGCAACTTATTTTTCTATTTTACTGCTCAGGTTGGTTCATTATTATTAATTCATTATTTACGCATTTATTTTAATCGTAAATTTATTTTAATTTTACGTATATATATCTTCGTAAAATTTTAGACGTGTTCCAACCATACCATTTTGGCGTTCTTTTCATTTTCATTTTTTGTTTAAAATCATTTGCCAACGAAAGACCCTGATGAAGCGTTGGCCGAAAGGTACCTAGGTCCTGCAAAAAAAAAAAAAAATGATCATACAAAAGAAATTCATTTTCTTTAAATCATTATATTTGTTTTGTGGTATCAAACATTATTCAATATATATATATATATATATATATATATATATATATATATATATATATATATATATATATATATAAATATAAAAGATAATAGGAAAACTGTAATAGTTGCCGCCGTGTTTCGTGGACTTTTTCAAGGTAAAACGAAATGAATTTATTAAACTAAATAACTAATAATAACAAAACAAAATGTCCTTAGCAACTGGAAGAATTTAGAAAACGCTATTTTCATACTGTTAACTGAAATTAGGTCAATTACTGTCACGTGAGGAGATATTTTTTTCTGTTGCGTTGACGGATTCAACCATTTCTTTTGATTTCTTGATACTGTTCTGTACGTTTGTTTGGGAGAGTAGTAATTCTGTTAAGAAAGGTGAAATAGGGAAAAAGCCTGGCTGACTAATATTTGGATAATATTCAATGGCAGCACTATCGAAGATTTTCCTTCTGAGTTATTTTCTTTTATTATGAGTATAGCATTTTTAAAATCAAAATTGTGGTTGAATTTATTTCTATGTATGACTAGTGCATTAGCTAAGTTGTTTTTTGTGAGGTCTCTTTTGTACTCATAAATGCGTTTTTTTTTTTATTTCTCGGTGTTTCTCCAATATATTGGGAGGAACAGTTTTAGCAATTTATTTTATAAATGCCTGCTTCAGAAATATTATTGCTATTAGTGTTTAAAGATCTGAGTATATCTATAATGGTTTTGGAAGTGTTTGTGACTATTTTAAGATTATTTAGATGGGATAAGTTATTCTGGATAGTAGACGTGACAGAATTGGTCGGTAGTATTATGTATTTGTTTTCATGTAATTTATTATTGCGGATTATGTTATTATTTTTGTTTCGGTTGTATATTTTGTATGCCTTTCTTCTTGCGTTGTGGATGAAATGATATGGGTATTGTAGGTTTTTTAATGTGTTTTCTATGTATATTTCTTCTTTAATTAAATATTGGGGAATACAGATTCTTAATGCTCTTAGATAGAAACCTATAATAATTCCAGATTTTATTTTAGAAGAGTGGTTTGAGTAGAAACTGATCAGATCATTTTTGTTTGTAGCCTTTCTGTAAACGTCAAAATTGAGTTCGTTATTATTTCTATGTAATATGATGTCTAGGAACGGAAGAGCGTAGTTTGTTTCAGTTTCAAAAGTGAAGTTTATTGTAGGTTCAACGTTGTTAAATTGGTGTTTTTTGGAAATATTAATAATGAGTCGTCTATGTATCTGAAATATGAAGAATGTAGGGAGAATATTTTTGAATGAGTCACTTTCTAGAAATTCTAAATATAAACAAGCAAGAACGCCGCTGAGAGGAGATCCCATTTGTAAACCAAATTTCTGTCTGTAATGTTGGTTTTCAAAAGTAAATTACATATCAGTCATCCAAAATAGCAAAAAAATTAGATTAATTATTTATTACAAAAAATTTCAATCCTCTAACTTTATAATTAAAAATAATAATTCACCTCTTAGAACAAAATTAAATAGGACAAATATTATTTACGAATTTAAATGTCCATTAAGGAATTGTATTCCTGATGAATCAAATAAATAATTATATAGGCCACACTACAACATGTTTAACACGATGATTTACACTACACCTTTCTGATCATAGCTCAATTAGGTCTCATTAAATACTCATGGAGACCAGCCAAAGACAACACAAATATAATACATACAAAAAAGGCTAAAAATAATAGAAGCCTTATTAATAAAAACAAAAAAAAAATCATTCAGTAATATCAACTATGAACATGGTCACAATATCTTGACCGTGTTTTGAAAATGAAAACATTTTATAAATACATAAACACAACAATCTATTTCTTGTTAATAGTTAATATATTTCAACCTTGAAAATGGCTAAATATATAGCCGAAAGCGCTCGGATAAAAAGAACATTATATAATTTAACATTCAAAAAGAAAAAAATATTAGATCACATAAGAAATTGTATAAAAAAAACTAAATCAAGGCACCTTGTTTGGCATATTCAATTAAATGTGCATGAAAGAAGGATTGCTGCCTAAATACACACATACACACACACACACACACACACACACACACACATATATATATATATATATATATATATATATATATATACTAGAAAACTATATTTAAGTTTTATATATCAGAACAGTGTCAGGAAAACCTATGAGTTCAGTTATGAAATTTTGTGCGATAATCTTAAGTGGCACTTAAGACCCGCTAGTGATTTAAAAAGGAGGCCACAAGAGATTGTGAGATGAGATATATATATAAGTCCATTATATGAGCAATTTCCATGTCAGATTATCTTATTAGTGAGAATTTAAGCGAGATATTGTTCATTAATATTCAAATGTAAAATAAATCCAAATAAAAAATCCTTTTTCAATATCTTCTGAAAATAATTTTGATAAAAATTGTTTCTACATTGATTTATATTTGTTTCTTTCTTCCTTTCAGCAAATGACAAATCACATACTGAAGATGCGTACCGAAATAGCATTAAAGATTTCCAATTGGTATAAACAAATATTTCCCGTCAAGTCATATGCTATTATTAATTTACCAAATCATTCCTGCTTTTTCACACTCTTGTTCACCCCAAAACAGCCCCAAGAGCCACTAAAGGTAGAAGGCTAATGAATTGAGTTGTTATTGACGTATTAATTAATTATTAATTGTAGATTCCTAATTAATTTATTATTAATTGTAAATTACTAGGATATGTAGTAGATTGTAGATTTTAATGACCGGGGGAAATCCTGTTTGTATTCTATTACACAAAGCAGAGACCCTTGGGAAAACTTCTGTCCGGATTCTATTACACAAAACAGTGACCATTGGGAATAAGATTTTAGTGATCGGGGAAAAATACTGTCTGGATTCTGTTGCACAAAGCAGTGACCATTGGAAAAAGCTTTGTCTGGATTCTATAACAGAAAGCAGTGACCCTTGGGAAAAAAGATTTTAGAGATCGGGAAAAATTCTCTATGGTTTATGCTGCACAAAGCAGTGACCCTTGGAAAAAGTTCTGTCTAGATTATATTACACAAAGCAGTGACCCTTGTGAGAAATATTTTAGCGATCTGGGAAAATCCTTCATGGACTCTATTACCCTAAGCAGTGACACTTGGAAAAAGCTTTGTCTGGATTCTATTACACAAAGCATAAACCTTTAGGAAAATTCTGTCTGGATTCTATAACACAAAGCAGTGACCCTTGGGTAAAAGATTTGGGGTTTCGGGGAAAATCCTCTATGGATTCTATTACACAAAGCAGTGACCCTTGCGAAAATCCTGTCTGGATTCATTACACAAAGCAGTGACCCTTGGGAGAAATATTTTAGCGAGTGGTGAAAATCCTCCCTGGATTTTATTGCACAAAGCAGTGACCCTTGGGAAAAGTTCCCTCTGGATTCTCTTACACAAAGCAGTGACAGTTGGGAATAAGATTTTAGTAACCGGGAAAATCCTCTCTGGAGCCTATTACACAAAGCAGTGTCCCTTGGAAAAATCCTGTCTGGATTCTATTACACAAAACAGTGATCCTTGAGAAAAAAGATTTTGGTGATCGGGGAAAAACCCTGTCTGGATTCTATTGCACAAAGCAATGACCCTTGGGAAAAATTTTTAGTGATCGGAGAAAATCCTGTTTGGATTCTATTTCACAAAGTAGTGACCATTGGAAATAGTTCTGTCTAGATTCTATGACACAAAGTAATGACGCTTAGGAAAAATTCTCTCTAGATTCTATTACACAAAGCAGTGACCCTTGGGGAAAAGATTTTAGTGATCGGGGGAAAATCCTGTCTGGATTCTATTACACAAAGCAATGACCCTTAGGAAAAAATACCAGAATGGAACTTCTTTCTTACTAATGGAATGCGAAGTACACATCCGTAGATTCGAAACATTAGCCCTGTTTTCATGGTATGGCGGGTTTAGCTGTAAATTTATAAACTTGGGAATGTATCCCCTCAGAGGATCTTCCAAGAAAATAGCGAGAGAGTAGCGAGAGCCTTGCGACCGTGAGAAGGTGGTTATATGCTTGAAAATAATTCATCACTTACAAGGCCGTGTAAACATTTATGAACTCTATCGAGGTTGGAAAGAGATGACTGGAAAATTACAGCCTTGTTATTACAGCAATATTCCATTTTTGTCTGATCTGAATCTTGTGAAAATAGAGCATAGGAGGTGAAGTTACATTCTTCATCGGTATAAGGGACCAACCATTTCCCAGTGTCTTTAACATGCAGCAATCAATTTTTAGTTTTTCTATAGTTTATTGTTACCTATCGCATCTAGTCTTCCCTACCCATTGTGATGAAAACCCAATCAAGAACCCTCCGATAGTCAGCTTTTAAGCTAGTAGCTAATATGAGCCGGTTTCTTCCTTCTCAATTTTAATGTCTCAGTTTATTTAAATCAGTCCAAATTATTAATTTATCAATCAATGCAAAGTATTACTTATTCTAGAGGAATATTAAATACTAAAAAAATGGTTACTGAATTACCTTATTCGTACAATAGAAGCAAAGAACAAAAACCTGCCACAGGGTATAGCTGGGACCAACTTTTTTGATATTATCCTTGAATAGGTACGTCAACACATTTGCACATACAAATATAGATTTAAAATCAGTTCACATCAAGATTATCACCCAAAAATTATTGAAACTCAGAGTAAAAATTAATATAAAAAATGGATATTTTTTGTATATATATTTCTGTGAGGATGTCTGTGCTATATAAATTGCAGTTTGTACAACTGATGATTTGTAATTTGGTAGTATAAAAAATTTATGTGAGTAATCTTGCTAAGAATCCACTTGAATGTATTTTTATCAAATCATTTTTGCGGCAATTATTCCAAATTCATTGAAATATTTTCTTTGCAGGTGCCTCGTTTAACTGCTTTTAAACCCGAAGGTAAGTTTAAAATTAACTTAATATATTCTTACACTTGTAAAAGCAACATGTTTAATCCTAATCATAATAATCAAATATATTGAGGATGAATCTATACTCCACCATTTTAAAACTTAATGAAATATTCTTCATAATTTTTCTTTCAGTATTATAAATTAATTATTTAGACACCCATAGAGAGATAGACAGATAGATATGAATTGGTTTGATGAAATTTTGATAAATTTTAATAGAAAAATCTCATATCATAAAATAGCTTAATTTTATTATAGTATATAAAAAGCTCATGCGAAATTCAAATAAATACCAAAAAGTAAATTTAGCTGTTTATAAAGAATGTTTAGAATGTTTTTAATTAAACCATTACAAAAATACAATTTTTAAACGTATTTTATAATACTTAATACATTTCCAGCTACAGTGAATCGATATTTGAATGGAACTCTTGATGTCTATATTCATCAAATCAAAGGATTTGATCAACCATACAGTAAGGATAAATTTAAAACTCTTTTACTTCACTAATGAAGAGTCTAATGCAATTATTCCTTCTTAGAATGTACATTTTTTTAAAAATACTTCATGTTAAAGCAATGATTTAAACAATGATTTGTTTTTAAAATGATTTAAAATTTAACAGAAATTTCAATAATATCCTTTCATAATTCATTCTATTCGTTTGTGTAACTTTAAAATATTATTGGAAATATTATAAATTATAAAACTGTCAACGGGAGGTGGGGATAAAAAGAAACTAATACCCATTTTTATTTCATTTTGATCATGTTAGTTTGTGTTTAAAACTAAATTATGAGTCAAATTTAAGTTATTTAATTTATAAGATACTTTGGGACAGTTCAAACTAATCCCAATTATAAATACTCACTATACATAGTCAGTATTGCTTACGTTAATTTCTGACCAGTGACAACGTCTTTTTTACATTTATGATGCACAACTTAATTTTTCTAAACTTAATCAAAGAAATGTAAGTCTTTTAATACAGGAAATAACTCAAGCTAAATTTAAAAACAATGGGGTAGTAATAAAGACAGTATGATAAAATATCAAGCTCGTTCTATGTCTCCTGAACTCAAGTGCAGGTAATACTAAAATGAAGACATCATTATTGTTTCATTTTTCACTTATCACCTGAATTTTCCTTGCCACTCTATTAGTGATTAGTAGAATAAATGAAAATGTTCATGATTTGCTAAATACAATATGTGATACCATTTGACTGTTATTTTTATATAAAAAGCAATAATTTTTTTCAAGATGTATGTCATTTGTGAAGTAAGCAGTTATTCATTTTTAAAGAGAGTTGTTAAGTATATTAGAATTAAGGAGATTTTGATAAGTTGGAGAAAGAGATATAACAATATATTGATTTTAATCAGTTGAACTATGAATTTGGTTATATTTGCTGCAGTTATGACTTTATATTAGTAAATGCAAAAAGTCTTTAATATTGGCGACGTTTCCTTTCTCTTCAATTAATAAAGATTTCCTTTTTTTCTATCTTAGACAGTTATTTGACACTACAAGTTGACTGTTTTGGAGGTTTCTTTATGAAAGTATACAAGACAAATATATCTCGTAAGAAAGATCCAGTATTCAACCAAAAGTTTGAAATTCTCTTGGACAGTTCTCATCTTTTGAAGATCTCTTTATATACAAATCCAACGAGTAGTAACAAAGGTTGCCTACAAGGAAGTGCAATTTTTGATGTAAGAACTTTTCATCTTTTTTCTCATCTACAATAGTAACATGATTAATATAAACATTAAATAGTGAAAAAAAAACAGTAGTAGGTACGGGTTATTATTATAGAACACAGAGTGGGGTTTTTATAATGTAAATCCGGGAATGGAAAGACTAAATATCAACATTCAGGAAGGATGTGAATATAGATGTATGAATAATTGGGGACTTCACGAACTACTGACACAGAATCATATTTGAAGGCAAAGAAAAATGAAATAGGACTAAAATATTAGACAAAGACAAGAGAAAATGTATTCTGGAATACTTGCAACTGACAGACAAGTGAAATCGAAAGAGAAGCCATTAAGTACAGAACAGTAGTATATGTAGACGCGTCATAAAACACAGAAGAAACATGAGTTTTACCACAAACTAGTAATGCCAAAAGGCAGAACACAAGAAATTATTATTTTTAGAGAAATGGATGTAAAAGTAGGAAACAACAAGACAGTGAAATTATTGGTAATGTAGTGGATTGGTAAATAGGATTATATCTATTTGCATATTTTAAGTAAAAGAAAAAAGTGTGTTGTAAAGTAAGTGACAGGTGGAAGTTGACTACTGACCACGTGTCGTAGAACAATACACTACAACAATATGGTGTTGCCGATAGGATGTTTAAGTCGCATGGATGAACCAGAATTTGTCATTTTATTTTATTTTATTTTTTTATTTTTTTTTGAAGCCCAGGCTACGGCTAAAAAAATGAAAGACAACAAGACAAGAGGAGAAGAAAATGAAAGAACCAATCTTTTTCTAGTTTCGGCAAGTTGTGAACCTATAATGAAAATTTCTGTTATGGCATACTCCAAACAATTGAAGAATTTGATTTTCGTCGAAATTTAAGAAATTATAAAAGAAGTTTACGACCTAAAAAGAAACTAGCCACAACGTAAAGAACTAAATATTCGTCCATCAAACAAAAACAGGGCGAATCAATTATACAATATCTTCACAGCTTACGAAAAGCTAGCAGATTGTGAGTTTTTGAATAACGTGGAAATCAAGATTTTACTATTGAGGATGAATTGATTCAATTACAGTTGATTTAAGATATAGCTAATACATCTCATAAATATAAGATATTGGAACAATTACAATGGAATACTTTGTCTCTAACTGCATGTGTGGAAGTTATACAATAGCTGGAAGTGACTAAAATGTATAATTCTACCGAGGACTGCTGGAACGTACAGTATAAAAAAGGAACACAAGAAATGCAAATACTTTAACTATGAGCATGAAATTGACAGAAAAAATGCCTCGTGTAACGAGAGCGTGAGAAAGAAATAATTACTTTCTCTAATACGTTTCTCTCGTTATGGGCATTGCTATATCCATGATTATAACAACAGCGATGTTTCACGGAAAGAACAGAATAGCTGAATAGAAAAAGAATAACACACATGCTTAGTTCACAGAGACGTTTATAATGCTACGTCGTACACAAAATGACATATATACATATATATATACACATGTCCAACGCAAAGAAATTATGAACACGCTTCAACAAACGGTGTGTAAGAAAGGGAAACTTTACTTATATTTCCCGAAGGGAAAACTGGGGTTAGGGCGGTTTCTCTACGAACTGGGTTAGGCCATGTGCTTTTTCCTGTAAGACCTACCACTGTGGCCTAAGGGCGTTCTTCGTCTCTGGGTTCTAAATGAAAACTGCTTTCGTCAATCTCTGACTGTCATGTGATCCTCGTGACTATATCATTGAAAGGAAGAGAATCGCCATTTGTAAGCCAAATTTTGAAAAAATTGCCATAACTACCGAAGAGAAATCATTTTCAGTCGGTATGCAAAGTTAGAATAAAATAGACAGTATAGAAAAAATGGAAAAGGTGAGAATTGATGATGTGTTTTCAATACAAAGACCGAAGGAAAAGAATTCTTCTGAAAAAATTAAATTAAATGGCATGACGTTTCCAATGCAAGAAGTTAAGGAGAATGAAGTCACTCTGGTCCCCAAAATTTTCTGGAAACAAATGAGTAAACCGAAATGGAGGAAAAGTCATCTGAAATTGAGACAATTTGATGGATTTTTTATAAAAACTTTGGGATAATTCAATGGAACTTTTGAAACCTGTGACCAATTTAAAATTATTCCCATTACAGTCGTGGAACGTAAAAAATATAGATGTTCTAAAGGTGGATACTTCGAAATTAATCAATAGCGAAAAATCAGAAAAAGTAAAAACAGTACTGTTAAAGGGGTGTAAAGCAAGTATACAATTAAATTAAAACAGTACCCACTTTTATTTTGAATCTTGTAAATTACCTATTCACCTTCTATCTTTGATAGCTGCTAAGTTAAAGAAAATGGTAGAGGAAAGTATTTTGGAGCATGTCCCTCCAGGTGGCAGTAAATATACCTCTCCCATTGTAGATTTGAGAATATGTGGGGATTTTAAAATAGGCATAAATCATAAAATATGCTTGGATTCTTTTCCTATTCTCAATATCAAAACTGATATCTACAAATTATAAGGTATGAATTTTCCTGCAAAATTTTATTTGGAATCGTCCTACAATCAAATACAGATTGATGATAAATTCAAGGAAATTACCACAATGAATACCCCCATAGAATTATTAAGATGGGCGAGAATGTCTTTTGGAATGAAAACGGCAAGTGTCATTTCTCAGAGAGCAATGGAAAATGGTAACTGATGATTATTTATCAAGATGATATTTTGCCTAAAGACGAATTAAGACAACAGAACAAGTATTAAACATGTGTGGATGCCAATAAACAGAGATAAATGTGAATTTGACTGTAATACAATATCACATTTAGGGTACCGAATTTCAAAAGATGGTATTGCACCAGATACAAAGTTAATTAAGAAAACTTCGGAGGTATCTATACCTACTAATAAAAAAAGAATTACAATCCTTTTTAGGATTGGTTAATTTTTTTAATAGATACTTACCAAATCACAGCAACTTAATAGAACCATTTGCTGAATTGCGAAAAAAGAATAATGAGTTCAAATGGATTCAAAGTCAAAGCTTAATGTTCAAGGATTTAAAAGAGATACTCGCTGAAAAACCATTGTAAAAATATTTGATCCCAAGGAAACCATCCAGTAATGTACCTTTCAAGAAGTTGGCGTCAACAGAAATAAATTATTCAAATATTGAAAAAGAGGCATTGGTTATTATCTGGAACAGACAGAGCTCGGCAATTTTTATTAGGTAAGTAGTTCCTATTAAAGTTGGACTATAAACTGATAGAATTTATTTTTAACCTTAATAAAGAGCTACCAAAAGTTACTTCTTCCAGGTTTCTAAGATGGGTCATAAAATTAGTGGCTTATACTTTTGACATTAAGTACGTAAAAGGAAATGCAATACCACAATACGATGTCAAGGTTAAATTTAACAAGGATTAAAAAGAAAAAATGGAAACTCAGGATGAAGAAATATTTCACTGGGTCGAAACAGACATATTATCTCTACAAAGATTGGTATCGGAAACTCTACAGAATCCAATATTAAGCAAGATTGCTGAAAGACAGGTGGAATAATTGTTCCAAATCTGAAAGTCCTTATAAAGAAATAAGGCGTAAATTAACGATAGAAAACGATGTTATATGTAATGGAGATGTGATAGTATCACCAGAAACAGTAAGAAGAGATATTTTAAAAACTGATGATGTGAATTGTGGGATAACGGCTACGCATTGGAGATTAAAATTGGAAGCATGGTGACAATCGCGATATAGAAAGATATGTACACAAATGCCCAAAATGTGCAGAAATAATTTTTAACAAGGGAGAATACATTCATAGCCTAAAGAAACGGAACCATAGTCTCATGTCCATATGCACCATGCACACATTAATCACATGGGACTATTTCTAATATTAGTAGATGGCCTAAAGACGTTAAAGTTAAAGATAGAAAATGACTACAATAAAACAAATACTAAGAGTGGTATTTTCTAGGAAAGGGCTCCCTAAATCATTGGTATCAGACAATGCACCAGAATTTGGTGATGAAGATCTATGTAATCGTTTGGGACGGATTGGCTGCATACCTTACAAAACAAAACCGTATCGGCCACGTTCTAATGGGATTGTTGAAAGAATGGCGCAGACAGTGAAATTAAAAGCATTTCCCCAAGTAGAGATACTATAGACGGTTACTTAGCAAGTTTACAGCTTAGTTATTGGATGACCTCGCATGCAAACAGATTGCAAAACCCTTCTATGTTAAAATAAAATCTCCATTAACAATGTCATATCCGACAAATGAAAGATTGTGGTATAAGAAAGACAAAGTAGCAAATCCTGAGAGAGATAATTTCCTGCTGAAAAGGGGACATAACATGGCCATTATATAAAAAAGGAAAATGCCTAATAGCCCATTCTGACCAATTAAGACCCAGAATTGAAGAGGAAGCCGTCATGATGAAGAAGATCTTGACAGAGAAAGATGAGTTCTTCAGATCAGGATAATTCAATAAAATACGAGCCTATAACGGAATGACTCGGACACAAAAGATGTTATGAGACCAAGATCCCCATTAAAAAGAACAGGACATAAAACTCAAGTGGGGAGGAGGAAAGAGGTTGCAGAAGAAGTTTGAGAACAACCAAAGGCATTAAAATTCTTCGGTTCATAGAGGTGTAGTGGATTTGTAAATAGAATTGTACCTATTTTCAGATATATAGTAGAAGTGATATAAAGTGTAAGAGACAAGCGAAAGTTGACTCCGGATTACGTGTCGTAGAACATTACAATACAACAGGTAAATATGAACTTGTATCGCGGAATGGTTTAAAAAAAACAAAAAACAAAAAAAACAAGTCGCTTGTTAACATAGAAATTCACAGGAAGAGACATATAGATAACCTAAGAATCAGTAAAACATCTTTAAATGCCGTTCTACTCACTAAAACTTACCCAAGCGCCGATTATGGAGTGATTACCCACCGCCCTAGTTGTATGCTAACTAATGATAAACTTACAAAAAATAAAGAAACCTAAAGTTCCATACAACAAACACTACAATGATTCAATTTTCAAACATATGCAGATGTTGTTAAGAATATAAAAATTTAGAAGATGTCAATAATATAATATATAACACCTTAAAGGTAGCTATAGTAACAACAGTAAAAATGGTATTCCCAAATGAAGAGAAACATGAAAAAGTGGATGACAGATGAAATTCTTGAATTAATAAAATAGAAACAGTATACAAGGCCGAGAAATGGCACAGAATATAAGATGCTAATAAAAATATTAGAAATAAATGTAAGTAAAATATTAGAAATAAATGTAAGTAAAATATGAATGGCTACATGAATGGAAGTTTGCAGAGATAAAAACATATCAACATAAACATAGCATCCATGCATAAAAAGATAAACAGTAGGACAGAAAACGTGCTCTTCGAAAGAATGCATCAAATTTGAAAAGGAAATGTCCCGAATAGAAAAAGAAAAGATACTACAAAGATGGAATGACTAGATCTGTGGGCTTAGAAAAAAGAGAAACTTAAAGTACATAGAAAATTGGAATGACCTGAAGTATTCAAATATGAGGTAATACTGGCACTGGAGAGAAACAAACCGTTAGGATCATATGTTATTGCAATACAGAAGCTGTCGGCCTTAGGCGACTTTTGGATCAAGCTTACGAAAATAAGTGAAATATAAAAGCGTGGTAAAATTCCGAAAGACTTCAAATTATCTTCATAGTGGTGCCAAAGAAGCCATATGCAAATGCATGTGAACTCTTTTGAACCGTATAACTAATTTTATCATAATGATCGTAATGAATAGATCATGTAGGAAACAGTCGTAGAAAACAATATGGCTTTGCTCAAGACACAGGAACAAGAAATTATATTTTTATAATCAGACTGCTGTCAGAGCAATAGATACAAATGCAGAAAGAATGAAAAGCTAAAAGCTGGATATAGACGGGAAATAAATTCTATCAGTAACCTCTACTGAAATAAACAGCTGCACACGTCTAAAGAACAGAAAAAATAAGAAAATAAGACAAAGAAATTGGTGAGTTTTCTTATCAGATTTATTTAACCTATATAACAAGTTGATCCTAAGAGAACTAAAAGTCATACCAGAATTTTATGATTGGCACATCTTAACCCTAATATAATCTGTTGATTGCAGACTTAGAAAGACAACTGAAAGAAATCTTACACAATGTAATAAAGGAAAGCAAGAAGACAGAATACACGGTATTTTTCAAAAGAAACATCTCAAGGTTTGAGTTATGTATTTGGAATATTAAAATCAAGCAGGTACAGAAATTTATCTACCTAAGTAGAGTAGTAACAGACGATGGAAAGTGTTACACAGAAATCCTAAGGCTCATATGAATAGCAAAACATATCTTCAAGAAACTAAGCAAAGAGAAATAGTAAAATCTCCCTAGAAACTAAAAGGATTGCTGAACTGCCTATAATAGCTAATTTCCTCTGTGGCACTGAATTTTGGACAGTCATCTCACAAATGAAGAAGAGACTTGAAGCGACCGAAATGTGGTTCTACAGATGATTGCTAATAATATCATGAACTGAACAAAGAAAATAGGAACTACATGTGGAACATATGATGAAGAAAGTGAAGTTAAGATAATTTAACATTCTCAGATCATGCTGAAAAAAGAGAAACTGGAGAAACAGGGGAGTAACCTAGGTAACCCAGTAATAATCTGATTTTTCATCATATTCACTTTCATTAAATCTATATAATAAAAGATGAGAATATCCTTATTTTTATTTTTATCCAATTGTTTAATCGTACGAATACAGTAACAAGTACATAAATTAAAACAATAACTGTTTTTAGCGGTCTAATATTTTAGGCAATAAAATATTTGTCATCGCAAAGTTATAATTATAATTTGCATTGTTACTATTAATGTCATTAAGTTGTAGAGAAAATTCATAAATCAGGATAAAAACTGAAGACATGTCATGAACACAACCAAATTTAAACTAACTAATAAGCATTAGTCAGATTTTCAATGAAAGACTCAAAAATGACAACCTGGAGAAAGTTAAGAAACTAAAAAAAAAATGTGTGTAACTCACTATATCAACTAAAAAACAAATTTAACTAGAGAATTAACCAAGAAATATATAAATATTTTTCTTTTTTCTATAATTTCACTATAATTTTAAATCGAGCATCTACTGATAATTATTAAAAATCGTTCTAACAAAAAAATATAGCTTATATATGTTAACTTAAAAATAAATTTAAATGGATTTATTAGTGAAGTTTATTATGAATTATAATTATTTTCAGATGCAAACAGCAAGTCTCCATTCTGGTTATCGCCTGCACACATTACCACTATATCCTGTGCAGACAGTAAGTGTTATTTAATTTTTCTATTGTTTTGCATTTTTATAGGATAACTAAAGCACTAACCAAATTTTCTAACTTAGAATAGCAACAAGATTATTTAAGATTATTATATTTAAAATTGTTTAGGTATCTATGATACTAAAGTATTGAAATAATTTCTCAAATTCTGGTCATGTCACTTAAAGATATTTTATATCGTTCCCAAATGACCATTTGCTGACATCACCTGTACATTAGAGAGAGCGATGGTTTATTGAGATATAAATGAATATATTTGCAAAGGCATTATTAATAAAAAGAAGTCACAAGAGGATTTTTTTGCAACTGATTATGTTCCTCGAGTTACTTCATTAAAAGCAAGTGTGGAAATTAAGTGAGAAAAATATATTTATACACAAACAAAAAGTATCGTTGCGAAAAAAATAACGTTATACATAAAAATTTAAATTTGGGAACATTCTAAAATATTCTAGAATATCCCGACGTTATAGAAAGTAAATGAAAACTATGGAGGAACCTAAGTGACGTAATTTTGACATCATATTTTTTCTTAATCATTTCATCTCATGCAAAGCGATAGTGTCACTAAGGGTGACAGAGAACGAGAAAACTTTAGTGAAGAGAAAAGGATAATGAAAGGACAGATGAATCCTGAAGACAGAAAATGGTGATTGACGTTGCATTTAAATTTTTGAAGAACGGAGTTGACAGGGAATCAAGAAACCAGAAGGGAGTTCCACAGACGATAAGTGCGAGAAAAGAAACTATTAGAATAGAACTTACTATTACATACCGCTACTTCAACAGTAAAACGATGAGACCTATTTGCTAATCTACTAGTGCACTTAAAATAAATTCATGCAGTCGAGGTATATAAAAAAAAGAGAGTTCATTAGAACAAGGAGTTTGAAGGCTTTTCAATATAATTTTCTTCTTCATCTAAATATTTCATGCTACATAGTTGTTAGATAGAAACCTATAATTAATTTCGATTTTATTTTGTTGCTGTAATGAGAAAAATTAGATTGTATTTGTTCGTTGGATTTCTGTAAGACCTTATTGTCACGGGTTAACAGAATGACTAGAAATATTACGCTTTCTTTTTTTAATATTTCGAGGGTATTTGTTTACGGGTTATATCAATAAAATGTCACATATGTATCTATGATAAGGGAAATTTTCGGTAACATATAAATGGACCGGATTCTAAAAATTAATTAAGAATAGACATGAAAAAACACCGCTTATGGAGGATAAACCGATACTTTTTAAATAGTTGTTGAAAGAAAAGATGCAATGACTAGTAATTAGTTGGCATATACATGTGATTTTGTTGGTCAGTCAAGAAATTTTTATGATCTGCTAAAAACAAAATTAGATACAATGTAACGTCACACGAACTGTTGACACTTTGACCGGAGACGTAATATAATTTAACAATAATTATATAATAGTATGTAAATAAAAAATAAAAAAAAACTTTTAAGAAATAAAAGGAAAAACCGAAATTTTTAACAAAATCATAATATAAAAAAAGGAAAATAAATCTAAATAATAAACAAACTAACTAAATAAATAAGTAAATGAACAAACCAATACTTAAAGATACATAGATCACATAAATAAATCATATAAACAATAAAACAATAAGATAATAAATTATATAAAATTAAACTTAAATAGATTATGACAGTTAACTAAAGAGTTTTTTATATGTAATATTACTAAAATAAAAATAATAGAAAATGTTAAAATATCAATCGAACGTAAATACCATTATATAACCAGTATTGTTAGGGGGAATAATGCGCATACTATATACCTTCTAGGAATCTAACTGACCAAGGATAGGTTAAAATGTTTAGTACAAGGTTATTCATTATAAAAGAAGTGATTATTAAAATTTAAAGTTTAGCAAGATTATAGAGTCAATGGCGAAATGTTCTTACAATTAACCGTTAGTTGATGTCTTTGATTTAACAATGCATCGTTATTTAAAAATTTAATTATCTGCATTTTCTCCTGTAAACGCAGAAAACACAGTTCATATAAAGATCTACAGGTTTTAACTCGTTTTAAAATTTTCCATTTAACTTTAGGGGTTTTATTCTTTTTGTTTTAACTTCCAAAAATATTTTGAAAGTGAAGTTCTAAGTCGATAATTAGCATTAGTAGAAGGGGACAGGTGGTTATACCAACGATCTTTAAAAGCATTCTTTCTGCTGCCACTAGTTTTTGCTCTACTTAGTGTATTGAGCACTTTACGTTTAGTCTTTTACTCGTTTTGGGTTTTTTTTTCTTCTTTGAACTTCGAGCTTAAGCACTTGACAAAGGATTCGTACACTGTTTTGTTCTTAGTTCTTTCTTTTTTATTTCCGGACATCAATTTGTTATATTACAAGTTGAGCTAACTGAGGTTTTTCAAACGAGTATTACCATTTGTATATATATATATATATATATATATATATATATATATATATATATATATATATATTGTTATGGGATCTTACCCATAATAATAATAATAATGGACTATTCCATACTTAATAGATACTGCGCCTCAGGAGTAGGCAAGGAGTCAGTAGTTCAAGTTGAGTCAGTAGTTCAAGTCGAGTCAAGATTCGAGTCAGAGGCAGTCCGAAACAGAGTCGCGTTCAGACAATTACTGCAAGACATCGGAATAGTGATACTGGTCGAGACTACATTGTTCTCTCTACTAAACCTGATTGTTCATACTAACACTTCTACTTCTCTGTATGTATTCCTGTTTGTAATATATCTGTGTCATTCCATACCTGTGTTCGAGTTCTTCTTTATTGGTTCTACCTTGGACTATCACCGTGGTACAAGGAACCGGACAATAACACACACACACACACACACACACACACACACACATATATATATATATATATATATATATATATATATATATATACGGATAAAAAGAAGAGAATTGGAAATATATTTCTTTTTCATTGCCGACGCCTTTCATTATTCCGACTTTATCAGGGCAAGGAAAAACGAAATGTTTTTTATTTACATTAAATTCAAATATAAAGGGAATGGTCCTATGTAAGCCTCCTTCTGGACGTTGGTAACATTTTTTACTAAGAATTGGTTTTAGTTTTCCATGTCGAATTATATTGATAAATTTTTTAGAATAATTCTGATGAATTTAAGAAGATTTTGACAAAAATTAAAATGGTAAACTAAATCATCGTAACTACTAGGAAATCACTGTTAGCACTTTAACGATTCTACCTGGATTAAGTGCCGTAATGACGATTTTGATATCCCTATGGGAGCATATGACTCAGCCCAGATTGCTGATCTAGTTTGTTTTTATATTTTAGATATACTTAGTAGAATTGTAGATCCCAAACTACTAGGCCTATATAGGGATGATGGACTCATTTTCGTTCCCAATAGCAATGGTCCACTAACTGCTAAGCTACAGAAGAAAATAATTAGGGCCTTTAAATTACTAGGGTTTAGGGGGTGAGATTTCGCCTAACTTCAAAATAGTAGATTATCTCGATATCACCCTTAACCTTAATAATAATACCTTTAAACCTTACCATAATGAGCATGAAACCCCCAACTATATTCATGCTGATTCCAACCACCCCTTTGCTACTGTGAGACAGATACTTATTACTGTCGGCACTAGAATTAATAAACTTTCATCTAGCATAAATATCTTTAATAAAAATAAAGAATTGAAAATGCTCTCCATAAAAGTGGCTTTAAAAATAAATTATCCTAATTAACCCTGAGGTATCTAAAATGAGTTGTAGGCATAGAAATAGAAAAAGAAAAATTATATGATTCACTTCCCTTCTTCTTCTGTAAACTATCCAATATTAATATCGGCCAGCATTTTCTGAAGTTAATAATAAGCATTTTCACAAAAGTAAGATCTTCAATAGCAAAACGATCAAAATAAGCTATTCCCGCACCAGTAACATGTACAAAATTATCAACTCTCATAATAACTATATTTTAAGTAAATTCCATGGGACTAACAATTATCCTAGTATGGAATCCCTTTGTAATTATAGAAATAGTGAAAATTGTTCAGTTGAGGGAAAATGCAGATCTACTAAGATGATATACCAAACAACCATTTACCCCCAAAGAAAATAGGTTAAATTATAATGTTTACATTGAAATTTCTGCGGTTGAATGGAAACAAAGACTTTACACCCACAGTCACTCTTTTACCAACCCAAAATTAAAATATTAGACAGCTCTTTAAAAAAAAATTGGGAATTGAAGGAGAAAGGTGTGAACCCTCAGATAGACTAAACAATTTAGGTTTCGCTCATACGCCTAATAATCTTAGGAATAGGTGTAACATAAAATTAGAATAATAAAGTTCAATAATAAAAACAAAATATTAAATCAAAGGAATGAATTAGTATTAAAATGTCGTCATAGAGGTAGGTTTAAACTTCTATCATATTATTAATCTTTTTCTACTCTTTAATTATCTATCCCCTCTAATGTTAAACATATTACTATAGTTAATTCTATATTTTGCCTTCTCCATATCAATCCTATCTTATAACTATCCACTACTTTAAGAACTCCCTTTTCTTAGATTTCCAGAGAGACCATTGAAAGTAGAAGACTTGGCCTTGAACTATGTAAAGTTTTTCCCCTATCTTGTTAGCAAAGTCAACTACAGTGGATCTTTAGATGATGAAATCATGCATCGGATTGCTAAGGCTACCAGTGCTTTCGGGAAAATTGGGATGTGGCTTGTTGGATGAGCGGGGTATCCGACTATACACGAAATATGACACGATTAGCAATAAATAATATTTAAATAGCTTTTATTAAGAATGAATATATTAAAAAAAATATAAGCAGTAAATTGCTGACACCCCCTGAAGTGCTGACGGACAGGTCCGCCAAGGAAACTCTGGAGTCGGATGCTGAAGGTAACATCATTCATTTGAGTGGCAAACTTTTACTCACATTAATCCTATTTGATATCGAGCGCTTTATTGCAAAGGCCGCTTGCCTTAAATGTCTTTTCTTTCAATATCCCATTGACGCGAAGCATTTTTGGCTTCATACTATCTTTGACATTGCTATTATATATATATATATATATATAATATGTATGTATGTGTGTCTGTGTAAATGTTGCTTTAAAAATTAAAGTATTAATTTAATTTAAATATGTTGCTTTAATAAAGAATTTGGTTCTATTTAAATTACAGATAATTGTGGCTATGTCATTAAGATACGCTTATCACCAAGTTGGCTTTAAGAGGAAATATAGTGTCATTCCTTCTAATTCTTTGGAGAAGGTGAAAAATATGAGAGGCAAAGTGTTTGAAGAGGATCTGAACACTGTGATTACGTAAGTATAAGTACTGGTTATTAAATCATTTGATGATAAAAATAAAGTGGAATTTTTTACATGTAAGCACGTGTGTGAATATGTGTGTGAATATGTATATTAGTTTTGTTAAATTCAACCGACAATATTCGTTTCATTTTTATAGCATTTTTACAATTTTAGAATAACTTGCTCTCCATCGAAATTAAATTTTTTGTTTTTCTTTAAGTACTTTCGACCGTGAAAAATTTGAAATTCGCAGTATGGCAAACAAGATTTGGTTTGTATGTAATTGGGAGAAACGCTACAATTCAAATTTAATTCAACTGTCGTATAAGTGACGTCATAAAACAATTTCACAGAGATCAAATACACCGGAAAAATGTATCAAATATTTTATACGCATTAATATCATTTCATATGCAAATTAAATATTTTATACACAATTTGAGGTATCATCTCATGCTGGGAAAGATATTTTATTCAATGTGAAGTGTTTATTTTTTATACAATAACTTCGAATATTTTGAATCTTTCCTTGCAGTGACTTCGATATAATATTTTGGTATTATCTATTAATATTTATCTAATGTTAATAGATGTATTTTCACTGTTTGTAATTTGATGATCGATATGCACACGAATTGCACTAAGTTTCCGTAAATTGCAAGTTATCCTAAGAGAGAGCGTGTTCAATATTTGACCGATGTAAATATTTATTGTTTTTTTTAATTATTATTGATAATAGTGTTGCAATCGAAGCTAGAATACCGTTAGTAGCCTCGTTAAACACTGGATGTCTTTTTGCCAACGCCTTTGTCAAAGAAACTATAGATACAGAAATTCAAAACAGAGATAAACATTCTTCGCTCCCACCTCCTAATATTAACAATTGAACGTAAAATACATTTTGCACAAAGATCTTTATCAATTTTGCTAAGGCTACATTATATGTTCGATATATCAATGAGATATCCATATTAATGAAAATCTAGACGAAAAAAAAAAGAAAGAAAACTAAGAATAACTGTTCAACACTTTACTTGTGAAATGGACATTAATAATAGAATTCCCTTCCTTGATGTTTTAGTAAATGCCAACAATTATAATTTTAGTGCATGCAAAAATGTGTGTCTTCTCATTTCCAAAAGTGTCTTCACGGATATAAAACTATATCTAGGAAGTTTTTAAGTTTTCTTTCTGAGTCTGCCATCAGCACAATGTCATCGGCATATCATATGCTGTTAAAATTATGGCCGCCAATAATAAATCCTAGTAGATCATTTAATTCTCTTGAGGTCTTCTCATCGTGTAGATTAAATAAGTCTAGTGTATCCTCTTCCTATTTTTGTATAATTCCTTTTCTACCTGCATGAAGGCCCTTTGTCCCCAGTAAATGTTGCAAATTATTTAAATAACTTTCTTATATAAATTGAGTTTACCTAACAATTCAAATACTTTTTTGTGTTATAAATCATATTTACCAGTCTCTAACTGGTAAATAGGATTTGTTGAAAATATAAAGAAAATTTTATTGGAGGTGGGATTAAATTGCACTAGTTTCAGTCGATCATATTTAGTTACAATTTTTATGTCAAAAACACTGGCCAAACAAAAAAGACTTAAAATAATTCATCTGTATAATTTCATAGGAATTTCAACAAGTAGCAAATGAAATTTGTTTTTTTTAATAATTTACGTATTTTAAATAAAGATTTATTAAAAATCAGTTGTTCTATTTATGATCAACAGAAAAACAGGTGAAAATATTGCAAATTTGAAAACTGAAAAAATTCATTTCTTTTTTGTTCTAGACGAGAAAGTCGAAAACTTCCATTGGTCCTGACAAGTTGTGTGGAAGAAATTGAATCAAGAGGTATTTTCCAAAGTTTAACAAGCATTACAAACAGTATTTATTTTTGCTAAGATCTACTGCTATGAACAAATTAAATAGAGTGGAGAGAAAAAGTTATAGACTAAAATGATTTGATTTACTGCCCTCGAAAATTAATTGCTTTTTCTTAGGTTCCTTTTCAGCAGCTTTAAAAACTTTATTTTTCACTGTTGGGGAATACTTTGATAATTGTTTCAAAATTCAGTCATTTGAAATAATAAAAATCAACTATTGGAAGTGAATCTGACATATTAGAATCAGAAAAATCAACAAAAGATTAGATCTTTTAAAAAAGGAAACTACTAATAAAAAAGGAGTAAATCTAGTATTAAAAAGTGTATTTTGATATCTATCCCCCTACCCACCCCTCTTTCTCTCTTTCTCCCATATTGCATTAATACATGTTTATATAAAAAAAGTTATCAATATAAAATAATGATTTTGAAAAACTAGTGCCTAACATTATCATTTTGAATCATATTAATACAAATAGAACAAGCAATTCAGTAGCAGCAGCTTATAAATTATGAACAAATTTCAAGTATATACAGCACATTCCTTAGACACACACATACATATATACACACACATACACACACACACACACACACACATTTATACATTTATATATATATATATATATATATATATATATATATATATATATATATATATATATTCTTTCAACTTGTAGGCCTCAATGAAAAAGGTATCTATGCTACTGAAGGAAATTCTGAGCAACTTAAAGACTTAATGGCTTTGTTTGACTTATGTAAGTATTTATTATTATTTCTGATCAATTCTCTTTTGTCTTCTTTCTGTTTTCTCGTTTGATGTAAATTTATCAAATAAATTAATCCTTTTGTTTTGCAACTTTAAATTTAAATTTATTGTCAGTGATAACTAACACTATACATGTCATTTCTCCTGAATTACAAAATTATATATAAACTTTTACCATTACGAAAGCTTAAATTCTTAGAAATTTCGATTCAGCAAATATTTTCCTATTTTTTTATCAAGTAACAGTTCTAAAATCTGCATTAAATATTTTGTTTGAATTTTTTTTTGACTTGCAATCTGATAGATTTATCCCAACAACAGTCTTTTATTTATTCTTTTGATTAATAATTAAATCCTAAACAATTGGTGAAATGTACAAAATAATTATTACCCAATTCATTTGCTACCTTTTGAAAAATAAGATATATAAAGCATCGCGTAAGAAATATTTGAGTGCAGTAATAAATGGAAGGGACTAAAAACAATGCAAAAGAAAAGAATTGATTGCAAGAAAAATGATAACAAAGCAAAAAACAAATTAGTGCCATTTTCAGTTCCAAAAGCTTTCAGTAATTATTTAATATAAATTATTGTCTGTACTTTAAACAAATTAAAGTAAAATAATAAAGTAGAATGATTTTTGCATTTTATCAAATATCAACTTTTTCAAACAATTATTTAAAATAGCAGTTTGATGCAGAAAAACAAAACGGCAGATTATTAATTTTATTGGTCACTGAAAATAAATTTTCATATTTTCATGCAACAAAAATGAAATATATTAAGAATCCAATTCTTTTTTGTTTGTTTTTCAATATGAGAAAATATTTATGTTGTATAAATATCAATTTTTTTCATATCTTTCTGCAATGACTAAAATTTATTTATGTTCTTATGTGTATTATATATTTTAATGAAGATTTTTTTAATAAATATTTATACTTATCAATCATATTTTATGCTTGTGATCTATGTCCATGTAGCAATACTAATGATTCTTAATGAAACATTAAATAATAGATTTGGGCCATAAAACATTTTTACCAGTTGCATAATCGGATATTATAAGACATGTTCTAAGTTTTTGTGTAAATCAAACTGGTTCGTGAAAATATATCATAATAAATTAATTTATCAATACAAAAGAATGTATGTAGATTTATATTTGTCTTATTCTTGTACCCTATTAAATTTTAGTATTCCTTAGACAAAGAGACTTCGGAACCAATTTAATTTTAAATTGTTTGCATTTAAAAAACTGAATGGCATTTTCACTACAATAATATTATTTTAGAACGACCAATGGTTGTGTTGAGAATAAAAATGTATACATATACTTTTTAAACATTTTATAAAATCTTTTGTCTGTAACATTAAATAAGGTGGTGAAATGTATTTAATAATGTATCCTTTAGGTAGAATAGGGCTCTATTAATAAGTTTCACTCACAAAATAAAATAAATTATCTGGGTGGTAAGGATCAACAGTTTGATAGTTGTGTATTTATTTATGCCAAGTTTATATATTTATTTATTCCGCATATCATAAGTCATATATATATATATATATATATATATATATATATATATATATATATATATATATATATATATATATATATCGGTTGATTATGTCTAAACTCAACATCCAAACACGCAGACGCCACGCGTCAAACAACCTGCGACGCTGACATTTGGCTGATCCAAACTTGGCCAGGGGATAAGCAGCAGGAATCGAGCATCATCTTTTGATGCCAACCTCTGCCCAACAAATCACAGAAGAGTGGACATCCCTTCGGGATATCATGTGCAAAGCTACAAAAGAAAACATACTTCACACGATAAAATGTCAGCAACACTGGTTCGTCATACTGAATCGAAACGGAAAGACAAAAATTGAATATAAACCCCACTCAACAAGTGAAAGCCAAGTTCCTACATCTCATGGTTCAGTGCCAAAGGGAACTACGCAGCGTCCAAAACCACTGGTGGAAAAACAAGGCAGAAGAACTACAAGAATACATCGACAGCCAAAATATGAGACAATTCTTGTAAGGAATTAAGAAGGCTTTCGGTCCCGTTAGGAAGTCTGCATCGATCGTGAAAATGGTTGACAACATCGAACTTGCCTAGACTCAAGACATTCTAACGAGATGGCAAGAATACTTCTTCACCCTTCTCTAATCATCTTTCATTTGCTACGGATATGGGAAACGGAGGAAGTTCCATCAGATCTAACGGATGCGAATATCGCCAATCTCTTCAAGAAAGGAGATAGAAGCGTTTGTGGAAGCTACCGTGGAATCTCTCTCTCTCTCTCTCTCTCTCTCTCTCTCTCTCTCTCTCTCTCTCTCTCTCTCTCTCTCTCTGTCTCTCTCTCTCTCTCCTGCCCATCACAGGGAAGATCCTTGCCAGGATCCTTCTCAATCCCCTCCTAGCCTTGTCAGAGGACATCCTGCCTGAAAGTCAATGTGGCTTCAGAGCCAACAGAGAAACCATCGATACGATTTTCTCCGTGAGACAAATCCAAATCCAAGTGTAGAGAGCAACAAAAAAAAAACTGTGAATGATTTTCTACGATATTTAAAAAGCATTTGTCAGTGTTCCAAGACCAGCCAAGTGATAGGTTTTCAGACGATATGGATGCCCCGAGAAATTCACCGAGCTCTACACGAGAGAATGAATGGGTCGTGTCCAACATCAAACCAGTGTTTCAGACCCCTTCTCTATCACAGGGGATTTGAAACAAGTGCGCGTACTTTCTCCTACTCTCTTCACCATCTACTTAACGACAAATTCCAGACGACAATCCTGGAATCGA